>RJWJ010002984.1:0-91990 GCA_004363605.1 Indri indri
TGCCAGAGGAGTGGCAAGGAGGTCAGTGTAAGTGAAGCACACAAAAAGAAAGAAAGAAAGGAAGAAAATGAAGTTAGAGTGGTAGTCAAGTGTAATATTAATGTGGAGAATTCTAGGCCATGGAAAGCACTTTAAATTTCAAAAAAGATCCCAGGAAGAATTTATATTTTAAACAATATCTAAGGAAATCCCCAAAGAAGAACTTGACAAAATAAAGTATAATATCTATTTTAAGTAATTTTCACTTAATCTCCTACTCATTCATACAATGCATTTTGTAGATTTTAAGGCCAGATTCACCACTGCTCCGTATCTGGAGATATGAGATGAACAGACGGGACAGCCATTTGCATCTTTTTAAATGAAACAGAAGATTTAAAGAAAGGTCAACCAAAATTAATTTGCCAAAAACTAGTACTATTTTAAAAAGATTAATTACTTGTTTTAAATAGACTTAATTAAGCAGAAAAGTAAACATGATAGAAAGAACTTCAGGCTAAAAAAGTGAGGTAGAAGATAAGTTCTATGACTAGAGGGAGAAGTTTCAAAACAGTTACCTGACCTTCTGAAAAGTTCCATGAAGTTTAAACAGAGCAAGCAAATGGAATTAGGTCTATGTAAACACAATTCACCGTCAGTAAAAAACAACTTATTGTACTGAGTAAATTGTTGTTTTAAAAAGTACCCAAAACTTTAAGTAGTAAATAGTTTAAAATAAATATATTTTAAAAACAATTAAAATGTAAATTTGATATAAAATTAGTGGAGATTTAGAGGATGTTGAATGTGATACCAGAATGTGAATGATAATTAGCAAATCTATTGCCCACCACTGTCAATATCACTGAAATGATTTCACTCAATTAAAAAGTCAAAGAACAATTAACATCTACATGTATTTTCTCTAGAATATAAAATGTAACTACTATTGTTATAACAAGTCCAACTACAACATATATAAAGTGTAGTAAAAATGATTTTCTATTACACACCGTGAAAAATTAAAAAGTAAAAACATTGATGACCAATATCTAGTACCGACATGGACGCTAAAATGTTTTGTTCAGGAAACATCTTAAGAATTCATGAGTTTGCTGTGTATAGTATCAAGTGGTGACTGCAATTATATCTCAGCAATTAGCCCAGATTACATAATATTGCTAACCAAAATAAAATTTTTAAAAATACTTTGTACAAAGGTTATTCTAGGCTGCAATCTTTATCTATAATTTCTTTACATTTTGAAAAAAAATCAGAACATTGTTTTGACAACCAAGAAACTTTAAGACCAATTAATTGCCAAATTATGGTAATCAGTTTTTCTTAGATGTCTTATAAAATTTTCTTATTTTCTATATTTCATTTTTATACCAATTTGTTCCTTTTACCTATTTTGTTGAGTCTATTGAACCCCCAAATGTTTCAGAAAACAATGGTAAATAATAGGTAAAAAGTCTGCATTTATTAAGAAACCTAACATGTGCCAACACTTGTCTTAAATACACTAGCCAGGCTTCTTATTAAATCCTGACAGCTATAATGCGCATTGTAATACTATCATTGTCTTTATTTTACAGAAGAAAAAACAGAGGCTGAAGAGGACAAAAAACTTGCTGATGGTCAGAAAAGGAGTGAGTGTATGTATAGCGCCAGAAAACAAACCCAGTTGTTCTGAACTCCAGAGCCAAAGCTTCTAATTGCCATTCTAAGCTGTCAAGGAAGCAGAGCAGAAAACTGGGAGGCAAGACTGGTGGACGTTTGAATCTCCATCCTGCCAACTCAGAGGTGATGCTGAGCTGGCACAATTTATTTAAATAACAAACTAATTGGTTTAACGATGAAATAGCTAAGTTCTAAGCTCACTGCAATATAATCATATTAAATTAATATGTTATAAAAATAAAAATGGTCGTTACAGAAAGCTACAAATATTTTATTTGAGTCAAAGATATCAAGGATCTTATTTCTATACAATAAATAAACATTAGGCTGAAATTTTTTCACTGTTTATGTGGTTTATAAAGTTTAAAATAAATATTTGGGCCATAAGTTATTAGAGACGACGGTTTCTGAGTGATTACTAGTGTTCCCTTTACAAAATTATCCATGATTAAGGATTAATGCATTTGTTGGTATTGAGAAATAACTCTCAAAGAGTTATCTATAGAAAATATGAAAGAACAACTTCATAAAATTAATATCATTGAAGAATCCAAAACAGATAATTACATGTTTAATGTTTAACTCAGTTTCAATTGAAGTACTTCTTATCACACAGCTGGGTGCTATTAGGAAAGAGCTCTTCTATCTGAGCCCATTCACTCTCTGGTATACAACTTTAATTCTATTATATTCAAACATCAGTTGTGCAATGTTTTGAAGAATGGTGAGTATGATGAATTACTTTACCATTCAATCTTATTCCATAAGTCTGTAATACTTATTTCAGAAACAATGAAGAGTGTCAAAGGATGGAAGCTTGTGTTGGTACACATCATTCAGTCAGATTCATCGCTCCCATATCTAGCCAGGTTGCTTATTTCAAAGCTAAAGGCCAAGTGATATATTTAGGGATAATATAGTGAGCATTATCATACAAAATGATATGGCATAATTTTGATTTTGATTACATTTTTACTATTTTGAGCTTTCAACTTGAATCATGAAAATCAATCATTTTTTAATATTTCCTTTGTTTTACAAAAATAAAATAATTGAATGAATGCTATCTCTATTTCAATGCAGTAAAAATGCTTAATACTACACAGCTCGCAAGCATGGCAGTAAAACAATGTATTGAAGAGTAGGCTCAGTTACATATGTAAATACAAAAATTTAAGAAAATAAAAGCTTACTGATTCTAATATTATCAAATGCAACAAGAATGTATTTATTTTTATGCAAAGAACTACCCAAATGTATAGACAACATCGGCAAGTCAGATAAAACCAACTGCTGCATCAATAAAAAAATGCAAAGTATGCCAAATATGAAAGAATACAAGGAGGTTAAAACACTGCCAGGTTATAAAGCATCTGAACAGGGTTCAAAAATATACTGAAATTATATAAACACACAATAAATATTTGTTGAATAAATAAACATGGAAAGTAAAACGTACATAATTGCTTTTTCTCAGTCAGTGGACAATATTGAGGTGTCACTTCAGGGACTCAGGACTACAGTTTGACTCCCAAGAGGCCTTCCAGGGGCCATTTATTACCTTAGTGAATTTCATATGATAAAAGACCTAATGGTCAACTTTGCAGAATGTGCAATCTAATTGTTTTAAAACATTGTTCATCAATGTCCCAGAGACCAATTCCCATGAACGCAATAATCAAACTTCTTTATAAAAACCAGAATTCTGATTTACTCATTTTAAATGAGATATTGTCATCACATATTTTTCGCATTTTCTCGCTGTGAGTAGATCCATACAGGAAACCAAATCATACGCTGAAGGGTGATTGGTGATCTTTGAATTACAACAAGGGCAGCTGGAAGAAGTAAACTTGAATACTCTGGTTTATGACAATCTGATACATCCATTTTACAACCAGGTTTCTTTTGCTTAGGGACAGGCAGTCAAGCACTTTGTCAGCTAAAGCACCCTCTCTTGGATATTACCACTAGAATTTGCCACTACAGTTTTTTTTTTTTTTTTTTTAACATTTCAATCACCACTCCTTTTTGGATTAACACATTTTCCATTGAATATCTAATGAGTAATATAAGGTCCAGTTTCTCCATCACCCACAAGTGATTTGTTCTGATCTATCATATTATCTTTTATATCTTCAACTTGATTTTAAAGTCTATCTTGATAGACTCTAAACTACATCTTGAGGAAACTCTTTTTATTCTTCTCATATTACCATCTCTGCCTGAAAGTGGGCACATTTCCACCACCAGGCCATGTGGAATCATTTGATGCATTTGCATGCCTACGAGTTTCTGCTTCTACTTATAAGGAAACAAGCATTACGGGAGGGAGAGGGAGACACAATTTCTAGTACTCATTGATGTCAAAAGTTCTTTCCTCCCTGGGTATTTTAAATTTACTTCTAGATACCTCCATTCTCTTCTTTGCAGTCCTAATAGCTTGGTGAAAAGAATAAAAAGGAATCTACTCTCTGCCCAGCCACCAACAACTGGGGAAATAGAAGGAATGTTAATCACTTTCTAACAAGTTGACAATTATATCCACTATTCTCCCATAGGGTAAATACCATCAATGTAGTAGAAATCACATTAGGTTGGAGGTTAGATTATCAGGATGAGGTCTTTCCTGTCTCTGGCAATAATTAATTGTATAACATTGGACACATTATTTAATCTCATTTGTAAATGGGGTTACACAATTATCGGAAGTTTGTTATGCCATCGTGTTTGTGGCATTCACAGAATCCTATCAGTAATTATAGCTAATTAAAGCAGTGATTCTTGGAATAGGGCAAGGAGAACACAAACCAGAAGAAGAAAAAAATGAATTCGATTCTCAGAACAGAAGGGAGATGCACATATATTTTTTATAAATCCCTATTTGAGGAAGGACTGGAATAGATCACCAACATTTTTCAAATACTAGCAGTTGCTATAACTCTCTTAGTCACAGAATTCATGCTATATTTTATAGCTGAGACCTAAAGCAAAATACACACAAGTGGATATCAAAAATTGGTATGAGATAACAATTTGTGGTAGGCATTAGTCTCTCCACTTCTTTCCCTATATTACACTCTGCTAAAAAATCGCTGAATATAGAAATGATTGCTTTTTGTGAGATCATGATTTCTCATAACTTATGCAATAAAATATGTGGTGGTATAAAACAATTTGATTTGAAATCAAATTTAATTTGGGTTTAAGTTTCACCAAAAAGATTTATCTTTTAGGATATTCCCCTTCTTATGACAAATAGGTGAATTGATATACATTTCTTGGGAAACAAATGGACATTTAATTATATCTCTGGCCAGAAAGAACAACTTTCTTTATTACACTTACGACTGCTTTCCAATAAGAAAGAGTCACATGTGAGGTGATGGGGAGTTCAAGTCTCAGAGCTAATATTTTCCAGTTTTATTACATCAAAGGCTAATCAGTAACCTCTCTCGGCCTCGGTTTACTCATTGGTAAAATATAGAAAAATTAACAAGCACAGAAGGAAATGTGGTAATTTCTAAATTGTAATAATATTCATAATATATGTAAAGTAATGCTTGGTAAATAGGCAACTAATATAGGGGGCGATTCTTTTTTCTTCTTTCTCCTTCTCTTCCCTCTTCTTCTCTTCCTCCACCTCCTTTTTATCTTCCCCCTTCAAATTATTATTAAAGTCTAATGTATCAAATTAGGAGTTTGTGTGGGAGGAAAGAATTAAACTAATTCATGCCACAACGTCTCTGTATATACGTACCAGTTACACTGGAAACAGTGGTTCTAATTAAACTGAGTAGTTCTATTTGGATAAATAATACAAAATGAATATCAAAAAGTGTTATTTTGTACCATTGAACTGCGTATTTGAAAATATAATCTTTCTTCCCAAATTAGCTCCCTTCTTTCTGACTGCCCAATTTTTGGTAATGACATAGAAATCTTTCTATCATTCAGAATTAAAACCTCAGGTTTGTGTGCTTGATTTGTTTTTTTTTCTTTACTTCTGCACACTTGCAAAACCTATAGGAATTAATGTGAATTATAACTGCACCCTAATTTAAAATTTCACAGGTACTATCCAATTTCTAGCATTACGTCTCTCTCACCTGGTCTTTTATAACAGCTTTCTAAATATACTGTGCTTTAATAAGAATTGGCAGGCTCACTTTATATCCTTGAAGGGAAGAAATCAAAACTGAACAATAATTCATATGATACATTGATAACTGAGGAAAATACCAGAAATAAGGGATGTTGATAAATAATTAGGGCTTTCTGCATGCTAGGAATTATTAATTTTATCCTTAGTAAAACTTGTTGCAAATTTTCTAGTAGTTTATGTAAACCTAGCTAATGTTTACCAATGAAGTTTGTGACAGCAGAGAATAAAATCAAAGTTTAGTGATGCCAAATAAGTTGGTTTTACGCTTGAGTGTCAAAGAGAACTTGTGCTAATACTGTATACATACATTCCTTCACATTTCAAATTTTTATATTGACTCTTACCTTAGGATCTTGATTTCTTCTTTATTCTTTACACTTTATTCTAGGTATTACTTATTTTGTTTAAAGGTGTCACAAAGGTGAAAAATGAAAAGACGTTACCTTGTAGTATGGCTGGATAAATTATGATTGGAACATAAAGGTAAGTACACACAATAACTATAATGCAATCTATTGGCACATGCATTTGTTTTTACTGCATAGGAAACAATTTCAAGATCTAAGTGGCTTAAAAATAAGAAATTAATTCTTGCACACAGGTTCAGCTCATCTAGCCTTGGCTGGGCTTTGAGGCACTGCTTCAAGTTTTGGAACATCTGGGCCTGCCTCCAAACCATTGGTTGGGATGAGATCCATTCTATATTTTTCCCATTCTCCCTTTACTGGTGGTCACCTGGGGCATGTTCTTCTCGTGGAGAATGGCATGAGTGCAACAGGACAAGCCAAACTATGAAGGTACACTGAAACCCTTGTTTGCCTCAAATATACTCATATTCCATTGGCTAGAGCAAGTCACATGACCAAGCCCATGCAGTGCCTGATAAATGAGAGAGAGAGGAGTCAACACCTGCTAAACAGCAACCTAACGCATTACCACACTACAGTAGGAAATGAAACCCTTAACTTTTAGCATGAGGTTGCATTTTATTGTATAGCCAAATGAAAACTTTCAAAGATACTTGCCTTTCTTTCTCCCAAACCACCTCTCCTACCTTGGTTTCCGCTTTAAAAGCCAAGAAGGAATAGTAATCAGATGTTGGGTCTCATTCCAGGACACTGATTATTGGTATGTATTACTGGTGTGTTTTGACAGATACTTGATGTGTCTCACTCCCCACATCTTACTCAATCCAGTCCAGCCACCATGCTGTCTCTGATGCTCCTATACTTCCTGTGTCCATAATAAATTGACCCAGGAAGAGCTAGTTCATAGCAGGATATGTCATCTCATTTATTCTCTTTCTCTTCATTCATTGAACATGCCCATGGGTGGGGCTTGCTACGGTCTGAATGTTTGTGTTCCCCCAAAATTCATACGTTGAAATCCTAATGGTAGTGGTAAAAGGAACCGGGGGCTTTGGGAGGTGATGAGGTCATGCTTGTTTCAAATATGCTCATGTTCCACTGGCCAGAGAAAGTCGCATGGCCAAGACCATGCAGTGCCCTAGTGTACACAAACTTCAAGAATGAGAGTGAGGGGGGCCTTCACAGATGGGATTCATGCCCTAACAAAAACCCCTCACCTTTTCCACCATGTGAAGACACGGGTAGAATATCTAAGAACCAGAAAAAGCCCATTGGATCCTGAATCTGCTGGTGCCGTGATCTTCGACTCTCTAATTCCAGAACTGTGAGAAATAAATTTCTGTTGTTTATAGCTACCCAGTCTATGGTATTTTGTTATAGCAGTCAGTCATCTTAATACCAAAACAAAACAAAACATTCTTTCTTTGAATATTCTTTAAGTAGATGAGAGGCATAAGCTGATTTCTGTTTTATGTTATTTACAAAAACGATTATGGTGTCAGTGTGGACAATGGAGACCCTGGAGGCAAAAGAATCATTACAGGGAGGAAGAATTTGAACTAAAGTAGTAAGAGCAGTGGATGGAAAAGAAAGGATATATTTAAAAACCGGTGAAACTAACAGTACTGAGAAAGTGGCTGAATTAATGCGATATGAAGACTCTCAAGCTTTTAACTTGGATGTCTAAATGAAACGTTGTTAATTGTTTTGTATTTGGTAGCTATAAAATATTTTACAAAATTCCATTAGTATTTGCTATCTGAGATGATAATATCTTAAGTGTGAGGTAGACTATTAAAGGTCATCAATTAAGTATGTTTTCAATGCAGAAATTCTTTCCGTAACATCACAATTATGTTTATCATTTTTCTGCTAAGTGTTTTTCCAGTGATGAGAAAAAATTTTCTTTTAGGATATTGATTTTTATTAAAGGTGGTTTTAATTATTAGATACTCAAATGTTCTTACGATACGAAATATTCTGTTCTTCAAATATATAATTTCTAGCTCCTCTACCACTAGCCTAACTCTTTTGTACATATTCTAGTTTAAAATAGGACCTTTGAAATCAAATACATTACTTTAGAACCAGCTGATTTTCCCTTTAAATTAAACTGCTGGTCTTGGCTTCAAGTCAACTGTAATTCCTGTACAATTTTTCACATACAATAGTTAGGTCTTTTCTTCAGAAACTAGTAATGGGGTTTTTCTTACCTACTAGTGTCAGTGAAAATTCTTTTTTCTTTTTTCTAGGTTTGACATGATCTAGCTACTATGTTTAGTTTGATGTTCTGTATAAGGAAGCTCTTATTTGCTTCAATTTGAATGTTTGGTTTGTCTCCTCATTCTGCTTTGGGTTATCTGGTTAATTTAACTGGCATCTTTAATTCCCTGCAAACAGCTCAAAACAGTTTCAGCTCCATATTTTTTATTGTTTTGTCCATCTTATTTATTAACTTTCAATCCTCTTGAGTAAACCAAATGCAGTGTCATTTCTCAAAAATGCTTCCATATTTTTCTGTAGACAAGTGATGGCTTGTATTTATGACACTTGTGCTTGTTTACTAACAAATGCCTCAGATCTCTCAGGCTGTTCATAAGAGTACATACTTTCTGAGGCTTTGGATTAACTCACTTTTTTCCTTCTTCTCCTCTAAATGACTATGAGGCTTTATTTTTGTTTATTGAAAGCTTCTGAGAAAGCTGTCTTTCATTAATTTATTTATATTTTCATTCATTCATTACATATTATATACTAACTACAATGCTAGACATTGGCAAAAAAGTTAGTGAGACAAAGACTTTACACTACAACAATTCACATCTTAATAGGACACAGAAACTAAACATATAACAGCAAGACAGTATGGTAAATGTTATGATAGAGATGCACACAGGTAGAACAAAGGGGCCAACAAAGCCTTCTCAGCAGAGGAGGTACTTGCCTGTGAAATACAAGGAGTTTGTCAGGCAAGAGAAGAAATAACTTTCCAGGCAAGCTAATTAATTTGAATTTACTCAGTGTTAGCCTTTTTTCATGTACAATTTTTTAAAATAACATTATACAGATCTTGCTCTCTCCTTTTCTACTTTTTCATACTGTCTCTGGCCTATTTCCCTGATGCCTATCTTCTTATAGTTAAACAAATGATCAAGAATTTTACATATTTTATTGAATTCATTCATTCTATTTCATGTTACCTAACTCAGAATATTATAAAAATGGCTGTCATAACCAAAGATACTTGAAGATGTTTAATTTGACCAAAAGAAAAGAAATGACTTTAGTTTGGTCATATTTTTGACAGTGTACTGGAAAGAAGGAAAGACATTTTGAAAAATGTATTCTCTATCTTTCTGAAATAAATATTTCCAAAGAGCTTGATTCTTCTCTTCAAAGGCCATGCTGAGATACACATTTATTTTATTTTTAATGTATTCATTTCTTTATGGATGCCTGTCTGTGAAGCTGCATCTACTTAACTGATTTGTTCACACACCATAATGAAAGAAAGGGATGCCAGTATACTAAAACTAAAAAGCCTGCCTTTGAGTGTTCATGACAAAACAAAAGCAGCAAGAAAGCGACATCAGCAGAACATACAGAAGTAGCAAAAAAGAATTACCAATCATTCCATAACCTTAAAAAAAGTACTCATTGAAAATAAAGTGAAAATTCATCCTTACTGCTGGCATAAAACAACAGTGCTCAAATTTAGTTTCCCATTGGAATGAATACTTTCCCGACCGGGTAACAAATGAAAATTGGATCAGGGACACATTTTCAGTGAAAAAGACATACTGCCAGATGGCTTCTTGGCAAAGGAAAGGGAAGAGTTGATTAAACTGTCATGTGATAACTTCAAATTCAGCAAAGTACAGCTTAGCAACTTCTTGTTAAAAAGGATAAAGGAGGACATTCAGGTACCAGACATGATTTTGACATTAGTAAGGTTTAAGATTACTTTGCAGTTTCACTAGTTTTCTGCCATTGTGTTCAGTAAGGAAAAACACAAAATTAATCACAACCAACAAAAAAATTTTCCACTGAATAGAATTTGAGTTTCCTCAGAACTAATTGTTTGAAATTTTGGTGCAAACACAGTCCTCATAAAGCACATTTTACTTTTTAAGACAAACAATGTACCTGTTCATTTGCAGATGCTGCTATTTCAAGGTGAATTGGGATTTTACATCCCTTATCATATCAAACAGCAATGGGAAGTACTATGAAATTTGCACCAAAATGCAATCATGTCCCCTAAAGGACTTATTACCCTTTGTCTGTCTTTCATCTCTCTCTTATCTTCTGGTAGGAGACCACTAGTTTGCTTTCAAATCTGCACTGGCTCTACCTGCAGGAGTTATCATTTACATAGTTTCCAGCCCTCCTGCCTTGGGAGAGCCAATGGCAATATTTCATACCCTTAGATTCAATGCTTGGTACAGGAGAGGGCATATAACTCAAGTGGAGCAGTCAGCATCATTTTAGAACCAGTATGGATGCTGGGAGAGTGTCTCTCTGCTACAGAAGCTTCCAGATGCCAAAGAGCATGCTAGGAAATCACTGCCATATAGTGAAAGCTTGCCTGAGAGTAAAGGAAAACCCAGGAAGCAGAGACAAAAGTGGAAGGAAAGGAGAAACATATTAATAGTTCTGATGGCATTGTTTCCACGACAGACTCCTGCTTTGCTTAAAAGTATCTCTGACCTTATAATTTTCAATTATATAAGCCATGAATATTTTTTCTTTATTAGGATTTCTGTCATTAATACAAATGACAGAATACACAACTTGACTAATGTGCTAAAATCTGTGTTTGGGAGGTGAACCGTCTATATATTTGTTTAAGACAAGGGGTATTTATGCCAAGCTAAGTAAATAGCATTCCAGAACAATTTCTCTAAAAGAGCAACATCTATAATTGCTAGTAAGGGGTCTGGATAGTCTAAGATATTTGAGGTAAGAGAATGCATCATACACAAATTCCCATATCCCCATAGTGTAGAAGTCATAAGACTTTTTTTAAACATAACTGACTACTGGTTTTTTTGACTATAAAATATTATATGCAAGCTCATCGGGGAAGACTGTACCTATTATACTCATGAGTAAACTGTTTCCTATCTCAACTGCAGTTTATTTTTGGCTTAAGTTTTATTTTGTTTTTTTTCCCCAAAGTTTTTATGCTCTTGTCTGGCTCCACAGTAGTTGATACTGAAAAAAGTAATAATTAGCAATTCAATTAGAATGTGTCCACAAGACTTAAATTCTTCTATTCACATTCTTCTAGAGAGTACTCCATAAAAACATTAATGAGCATTTTCACTCATAATTATGATAATTATGAATATTGTCATTATAATACCATGCTTTTACTTAGTATCTTCTGCTCTGCTTAAAGTACTTTTAGGCATACTATTCCATTTGCCTTTTGTGCCTTCCTTTTAGGAGAATATTACTTTGTGAATAAAATTGTTGATAGAGTACAACTCGACCAAAAAGCCACCAAAATATAAACACCAAACAAAACATACATTATTGTTGTTGATTTGGTATTCCTCAAAAGTATAAGCAATATATATTTTACTAGAGCTTTCATAATGGATGTGGAGAGGTAATTTACATTAAATAACACTACAATTTTCACCTAGGAAGGTTTAATTAGATATCCTTTCTCAATTTTCAATTTTCTCATTTGGAAGCCACCAAGTCTTTTCTCTTTCCTTCTCCCTTTACAAGGTTGACTTTCCCTAATTCTTGTCTCACCTTTTCTGTCTCCTCTCTTTCTTATTTATGCAGAGCAATTTAGCTCTATACCCACCCCAGCTACCATGCCTACATTCTTCACTCCATTTATCAAAATGACCAACATGCTTTAAAACATATTCGTCTACGTTTAAGTGCATGCAAATCATCTGAGAATCTTTTGAAAATACAAATTCTGATTTAGTAGGTTTGAAAAGGGAACCTGTCTGGCACTTTGAATTTCTAAAGCTCAGGTGACATCAATGTCTTAGGTCTGAGGACCACCCTATGAGTAGCAAGGATTAGAAAATTGAGAATGAGCAGTAATTACCAAAACCCTTTTTCACCCTTATTATAAAACCAATTTGTGCCAGTCTATTTTATAGAGACAAAATTTGTTCATCTATAAAACAGGAATAAAGATACCTTGTACATAGTAACTGTGAAGTTGAAATAAGATTTTGTACTAAAAATGCTTTGGAAACCTTAAACAATTACATAAATGTAAGATGTTATGCTATCTGAATTCTATTTATGTAGCTATGCAATCATGTAATGAATATTTATAGAGGTTCTACCAGTGTAAGGTCCTGTGTTAGGTGATAAAGGTATATGAGTGCACAAATGAGACACAGTTTCTCCTTTTATGAAATTTGCAATCTTGTAGAAGAGAAAGATGTTAGGATATTACAAAATTAATGAGTAATTACAATTAAATCATTTTTAAGTCATTTAAAGATTTGTGATATCTTCTAATAAGAAAAAGTATATGATAGCACTTGACAGTGGTCCCTAACCTGCTCTAGGAGTGACATTTGACCTCATTGTAGATGGATAATAACAAAGAGAAGAATAGGGAGCATTTCAGCAGAAGAAACTAAATATGCAAACATTCTGCAATAGAAATCATATGGTTTGTTCACACAACTTTTTATTATGTTCAGCCTTTCATGATTTTTATTTCTTTCACATTTATTATTGTTATAAATTTTGTAATTTATTTTTCTTTTTTTTTAAAAGAGTAACTATGAAGTTCTTCTGTCATCAAAATAGCAGGATAGTGCCCAAATCTTAATTCACCTGATCAGTTAATTGACTGTACACAATGATAGAACTTACAACTTATGTTCCCAGGTTTCTTCTAATGGTAAAATTGTTTTGCTATAATAATAACGGTGTGTTGAAAGTTTTGTTGAAGCACCCTTTTTTGGGTCCTAATTCTGAGTTCTTAAGTTCTAAGTTCTTAGAACCTTATTTTAGGAACAATGACAGGGAATATGAGTAAGTGTTGGAAGAAAAATATATCTATTGTGGGTAATTCACATGAAAGATAAAGAGGAGAGGATGTAGGAATGGGTAGGGAAGCTTCAGACAAAGATGCCCATGTAAGACCTGTGAAAGTAAAGATGGAAGGAAAGAGAATTTTGCAGGAAAAGCAGCTCTGAGAAAGCCTTTGCCAATCCAGTGGGAAGGAATGGTACAAATACTGCTCCTGCCTTGGGCAGGAAAAAAAAAAATGGTGAGTCCTTATAACATTGCCTTGTTCAGTTATTGCCGGGTGCTATGAAGAGGTGTGTGGTAGCAGAGATGGATCCAGAAGGCTCTTCAGTCAGAGGTTGTCAGCTAAGTGGGCTTGTTGTGATCGATTCTCTCTTGAAAAGAGATTTGAATGGCAGTGTCTCAATGTCCAACGCAATCTCTTTCACCAATTCTCCTCTGTTGTTTTTTGCTCATTAACTTTATGACTTTGGGTTTATTTTTGATAGTGCCATTTTCCCCTTTTATTTATTACAAATTTTTTACTCTCAGAGTATCTATCATTTGATCCCTTGCTTTATGTATGATTTTTTTCCCCAAGCATTTTGTTTTTGTTTGGAGATTTTGAGCTTCTAGTTTTGTTTAACAAAATCTCACTTGCTTTAAAATTATGGAATTTTCCACTAATAGTTTTATTTATAAACTGTTGAGATTTAAATCTCTGACTTATAGTAATGTATTTTTTATGGTGTGATTTATTTTTGGTAGACTTATTAACTTTGTTTCTTGCAGATGGATAACCAATTATATCACACCCATTTATTAAATGAACTGCTCATTTATTTTAAGCAATCCATCATCACATATTTATTTCCTTATTTTATCAGATCACTTTATGTACTTTTATTTATAGACTGTAAATTATTTCTGCTCCAGCTTCATACTGTTTTGATTATAGCAACGTCATAGTAAGATATAAGTAAATTATTATAGTGAATTCCTACTCAATACTCATGTTTTCAAAATTGTATGTGCCTCTGACAAAATGAAGAAGCTGGCAAATCCCTTCCCTACCCCATCTCCCTCACCCAAAAAAACCCACAAAACTACAAAATTGGGCAAAATTGGCAAAAAAAAAAAAAAAAAAAAAAAAAGCTCTGGAAACTACTAACGGTAAGCAACAAATTGAAAAGTCGTTATTTGTGAAAAGGTGGCTGAACATTAAATAGGACCCATGTGAGACAGTGGCCTTTGTGCCTGGGCCTGCTCTCATACCCACCTGCCAGCTTGGTTAGTATGGTGCTGGCCACGCAATGTAGGGATGTCACCACATGATGAGCGCTGGCGTGACTTGCAGCAAAGGACAAAAGTATAAGCCAAGTTGTCTTGTCAGTAAAATAAAAAACTCAATATGAAATAAACGGGAAAAGTCTTTAATTCTGCTACCATCAGATTGCAGGCTGATTTGGGGACAGCAATGGACCTGCCATACATTTTGCAAGGAAATCTTAGAAATAAAAGCATTGGAAGACCAAGACAAACTCTTAATTCATCCCTGGCTGACTGGCAGTCTACATGCACATGCAGGGGAGATCCCAGAGGACACAGTGAAAAGTAAATGCCAAAAGAAACTAGAAAACTCTTTGAACTTTAAATGTGCTCCATAGCTAAACACAGACTCATATGCAGAGGGCAGAAATCTTACGGGCTCACAGTGTTTGAGCACAACCTCTAACCAAAGAGTGACTGATTATTGAGGTATGTAGAGGCAGGAGCAACCCCTAAGGAAGCCAGGTTAAAAAATTAAAATTAAAAAAAAAAAAAAACAACTGAGTAGCAACATCAGCTACTGCAGAATCCAAAGTAGGTACAATATATCATCTAACATGTCTAGTTTTCAACAAAATCTACAGGACATGCCAGGAAACAGAAAATGTGTTTATTTCACTCAAGAAATAAAGTAGTCAACAGAAACTGTCCCTGAGTAGGTGCAGATATTGGATGTAACAAAGACTTCAAATCAGCAACTGCAAATATGTTTGAGGAATTAAAAGAAGTCACGTTTCAACAATTAGAACATATGTCATCAATGAATAAATAAATAGGGAATCTCAATAATGAAACAGAAACTTTTAAGGGAATCAAATGGCTAGGTATTCTACAGTGGAAAAGTACTGCAATCAAAATGAAAATAAGTTGGCTCCACAACTTATTTTTAGATGACAGAAGAAAGAAACTGCAAACTTGAAGAGGGATCAATTTAATTTATCCAATCTGAAGACAGAGAAAAAAAAATTTACAGAAGAATAGAGCTCAAAAACATATAGGGTAACATCAAGTATAATTACATGCATATCATAGGTGTTCCAGAAAAAGAGAAAAGAAAAACTATTTAGAAAAATAATGACCTAAAAATCCCCAAATTTGATAATAAACATTAACTTACAGAGAGCCAAGAAGCACAGAAAACTTCACATGGGACAATTAGAGATCTACACCTAGACACCTCATACTCAAACTACTAAAAGACAAAGACAAAAAAAAATCATCAGAGCAGCAAGAGAAAAATGATTAATCATGTAAAAAGAAACAACAATCTGATTAATGGCTTGTTTCTCATCAGAACAATGGAATCCAGAAGGCAGTGAGGTGCCTTTTTCATAGTGCTGAGAGCAAAAACAAAACAAGCAAACAAAAAACCCTGTCAACTCAGAAGGCATATCTAATAAAACCACCCATCAAAAATGAAATAAAATAAAGATATTCAGAAATAAACAAAAATTAAGTGAATTTACTGCTGGTATATATGCCTTAAAATATATTAAAGGAAGTCTTTCAGGCTTAAACAGTATAGTATCAGATGTTAACTCAAATCTACAGGAAAAAAAAAGTGCCCCAAATGACAAAAATGTAGATAAATATGAAAAAGTGCAAATATATATTTTTTCTCTTTTCTTAAATAGTTAAAGGAAATATAGTTATTGTAAAATAGTTATTGTAAAAATCAATAACTACAACATTATGTTATTGGGTTGATTGCATACATAAATGAGAATAATGGTGCAAAAGTAGGAGTAAAAATAAAACCATGCTGGAGAAAAGGTGCTATTTATTTCCAGAATTGACTCAGTATTAACCTGAAATTGATTGTAATAAATTAAGATTCACATTGCAATCCCTATAGTGACCACAAAGAAAATAACTAAAAAAAAAAAAAATGCTAAGAAAATAAGAGAGAAATAAAAAGGTACAATTAAATTTATTTAATAATCAGAAAACAAGGTAGCAAAGAAGAAACAGGAAAAAAGATATGACACATATAAAAAGCAAATAGCAAAATGGCAGAGATTAATCCAACCTTATGCATTTAATAATTACATTAAATGTGGGTAGATTAAAACTCCAATAAAAAGGAGAGATTGTTAAATTAACTTAGTCAGAATCCCCCACTCCCACAGCTGATCAATTCCCTCACCCTCCATCATCCTCTAGGTGACATGTGATCACCCTGGTCTGCCTTCAGCAGGAATCCTCTTAAGTCTCCCCTTAATCCTCATGTTTCCTTTTATTAATTTTTCTCCTACTGATCTTCATCCTACTCCTTGGCTATAAATTCCCACTTGTCCACACTATGTTCATAATTGAGCTCAGTTCTGTACAGAGGTCTCCTTTCCCCTACTTCAATGGTTCCTGATTAAAATCTGCTTTTACTGCTTTAAATACTCAGTTCTGATTTTCTTTGGCAGTCCTCCCTCCCTCTAAAAAATGAAGATGCAGAATACCTAAATCAGAAAGGAAAGAGGGGACATCACTATACCAATGTCTCCATAGAAATTAAAAAGATTAGAAAGGAATATTATGAATTTCAAGGAATCTGTCCATTTTGTGTTGTCTTAAATTGACAACATAAAATGGATACATTTTCTTGAAAGATGTAAATTACCAAAATTAACCCAAGAAAAGTAGATGATCTGAGGAGGCCAATAAAAGTAACAAAATAAACTAGGAATTAAATATTTTGCCACCAGAAAAAGCTCAGGCCCAAATAATTCACTAGAAAATATAATCAAATACATTTTTTAAAATGCCAATCTTACACAAATACTTTTAGAAAATTTTAGAAAAGAACACTTTATGACTTATTCCATGAGGCCATTATTACCTTGATGCCAAATTCAGCCAAAGACATGAGCATAGAAAACTACAGACCATTATTACTCAAGATTATATTTGCAAAAATCCTCAAGAAAATATTACGTAAGCAAGTCTAGAAATATACAAAAAGGATAATAGATGATGTCCCAATGGAATTTATACCAGAAATTCAAAATTGGTTTAACATTCCAAAAATTAAATAATATACTATACTAAAAGACTAAGGGACAAAGACACATGATCATCTCAATAACACAGAAATATAATACATGACCAGAAAAAAAAATCCTCAACATACTGGAAATGAAAGGAAACTTCTTTAACTCCATAAAGGTCATTTATTTATGAAAAACCTGCAGCTAACAGCACACATAATGGTGAAGCTGAAATATTTTCCTACTTAGATTTGAAAGAAAAAGAGCAGAGATATCCCATCGGTACTTTTATTCAACATTGAATTCTACCAAGTGTAATAAAGGAAAAGGAAAAATTCTACAAAATGCCATAAAGCAAAAGGGGAAAAAAAGGAAGGATAGAGGAAGAAAGAAATGGAGGGAAAGAAGAAGGAAAAATAAATGAAATTAAAAAAGAAACAAATTAAATCACAAATTAATCACAAATTAGATAGGGAGAAGTAAAACTTTCTTTTCTCATATGCAACATTATCCTGCATTTTGTAAATCCTAAAGAAATAACCCAAATCTATCATAACAAATTACATTTAGCAATGTCACATGATAGAAGATCAATATAAAAATAGGTTTACAGTGTATTAGTAAGAAAAAATAAAATTAAGAAAACAATTCAATTTAAAGTTGGGTAATGTATACTATCCTATTTCCAAATTTAATGCAGAACTAAAGTAAAAACCAATAGGATTATATCAGAATAAAAATAGACACAGAGATCACAGAACTACAACAGAAAGTTTAGAAATAAACTTTTATGCTTTGGTCAATTAATTCTTGACAAAGTCATTTCAATGGCGGAAAGTATAATCTTTTCAATAAATTGTGCTGGGACAAGTGTATATACTCATGCAAAAATATAAACTTTGACCCTGACTTTAAGCAATTAACAAAAATAACTCAAAATGTATTTTAGACCCAACTATAAGGGCTGAATCTATAAAACTTGTAGAAACAGTAGAAATTCTTTGTGACCTTGGATGAGGTGAAGTGTTCTTATATTTGATACCAAAATTATGGTCAATGAAAGGAAAAGTAATAATAAACTGAACTTTATCAAACTTAAAAGTTTTTGGTTTTCAAAAGACAACATTACAAAATTTAAAGACAGGTCACAGACTGAGAGCAACCATGTGCAAATTATAAATAAATCAGATAAAAGACATATTCAAAATGTATAAAGATTATTTAAAACTCAAAAATAGAAGAAAAATTTTTAAAAGGAAGAAACTTTGAGTAGAGATTTCATCAAAGACTATATGTGAATGGCTGGTAAGTACATGAAAAAGAAGGCCACCGACATTAGCCATTAGGAAATGCAAGTTAAAAATCAACTATAATGAAATATCACTACACACCCACTAGAATGGTCACCAAAAAGACTAACAATTCTGAGTGTTGATGAAGATGTGGGAAAAACAGAATCCTCTTACATTGCTGGTAGGAATGGAAAATTATGCAGCCGCATTGAAAGGAACTTAGCTGTTTCTTAAAACATTAATCAGGCAACCTAAGAATTCCATTCCTAGAAATTCCATTCCTGGGTATCTACCCAACTGAAAAGAAAACATATGTCTACACAGAGACCCATACACAAATGTTCATGAAAGCATTATTCATAGTAGCCTGAAACTGGAAATTATACAAATACCTATGAAAAGGTGAATAAAGTGCCATATATATCCATACAATAGAATATTATTCAATAATAAAAAAGACCAAACTCCTGATACATGCAACACAGATATAATGCAAAAGCATGTCCATTGTAAGACACCAGATGCAAAAGACTACATATTGTATGATTCCATTTGTATGATGTTTTCAGAAAAGATAAATCATAAGAACAAAAATCAAATCAGTGGTTGGCTGAAACTGTGAAAAGAGTGGGACATGAGGACAATTTTTTGGGTATTGTTCTAAACCTGAATTGTGGTTATGGGGACACAGTTTTATAAATTTATTAAAATTATTGAACAGTACACTTGCAATAGGTGAATTTTATAGTATGTAAATTATACCTCAGTAAAACTCAAAAAATTATTTAGCTATTCTGGCATTTTTTCCTCTACGTAGATTTTAATACAATGTGTCCAATTGCCAAAATGCATTGTTTTTGAATCTGAATGGCAGTGAAAATGAAATGAGCATATGTATCATGCTTTATTAACTAAGTCCAGGACTTAAATAATTCTAAGTTTGAATTGGATAAATTTTATGGACAATTTCTTTTTTCTTCTTCATTTGCTATATCCTTAATAATCATGCATTTCTAAATCTAAAACCTTTTGTTTACTTTTACTACTCTCTTTTTTCATGCATGTGATCTGCCTCAATGATTGTCTTCTACATATTTATTGTGTTTTAATTTCTCCATCTTATTCTTTTTGAATTTTTATCCTATTGAATCTACTAATCATTTGTAGATGTTTTATGTCATTATTAGAATATAAAAAGCTTGTTAAACTTTTATTTTGAACTAATTTTAGATTTACAGAAAAGTTTACAAAATTACAGAGAATTCTCTCACCCAGTTTCTCATAAGGTGAACATCTTATGTGATCATGATGTAATTGTCAAAACTGGAAAATTAATGTTGATTCAATACTTTTACCTAAACAGATTTTTCAGTTTTCACCAGTTTTGTCCTTAATGATCTCTTCAAACAGGGTCCTATCCAGGCTTCCACATTGAATTCAGTTGCTATTTCTCCTTAGTTTCTTCCAATCTGTAATAATTCTGACTTTATCTGTCTTCAGTGACCTTGACACTTTTACAGACTGCTGGTCAGTTACTATTGAATACGTCTGTAAATTCATTTTGGTTTTTTCCTGATATTTTCATTATTAGGATGAGGTTATATATTTTTGTCCAGATTACCTCAGAAATGATGTTGTAGCTTTATTGCATCATATCAAAAGGTTTGTGATGTTGATATGTTGTTATCAATGATATTAAATTTGTTCACTTGGTTAAGGTGGTAACAACTATGTCTGTTCACCATAAAGTTACTGTCTTTCCATTTGTATTAATGCATAGCTTGGGGGAGACGTTTTGAGACTATGTTAATATCCTGTTTCTCTGCAAAATTTCACTCACTAATTTTAGTATCCATCTGTCTGTAACGATTATTATTGGGGTGTTTGCCTAATGGGGATTTCACATTTTACTTTTTCCTTTTGCATTTATTAATTGTACTTCTTCCATAATAAAGAGTGATTTATTTTCACTCATGTGAATACTTTTTAAAACAATTTTATCAGTATAGCCTCATGGATATTTATTTTATTGTATAGATTACCATGCAAACTATCACCATGTATTTTTTTGTTCAAATTTTTTCCAACTTTGGCCATTAGGAACTCCCGTGGGTTTGCTCTTGTGTTCTATTGATAAATTCTCATTCTTTTTGAGTACTTCCTTCCTTTCCAGAATCACAAAATGTTCTAGATTTATCTTCTATTTTCCTTGTCTTAGTCTTGGAATCAACCACTTCTCTAAGGAGTCTATGCTCCTTTTGTTGTAGAATGATGTTTAAAAACCAAGCTCTGGGCGTTTTACTTAAATTTTCAAATCAAATATTAAAATAGCCATTTTTATTAGAAGTTTGTTATGTATTGATTTTAACACTATTCCTTCTCCTTTAATTATTAAATATTTCTGAAATGTTTGTTGTTGTGTAATATGACTCATTTTTTGTCCAAAAACCTCAAATGTTTCACAGTTTTCACAAATTAATAGAGAAATAAAGTATGCATGATTCAAGAGATAGCATGAGTTTTACCAAGCTTGCAAATTGTTTTTTGCAATTTATAATATAACTTTTTTCTTTAAGTTTTGAAAACTCTTTGGGTGCCTAATGTTTTCATGTTATTTTGTAATTCAACATTTATAGCATTATTGTCTTAACTATATTGTTCTTGACTCACAAAATACCATATATGATACCACTTTCTTTTGCAACATAAAAAAAATAACAGATTTGTGATATTTTCATTCTGTAAATATAGGAGATAGTTGGTCCAATGCAATATTTTTTGCAGCAGTAATGCCCTGAATCTAACATTTAAAAGCTAGGAAGAACAAACTGCATGACAATAAAATGTTACATTGTCTTCTTAGTCACAGAAAATAGCAGAAATGTAAAAATAATACAATTAAGTTTATACACAAAAAATTTGCCATCTTATACAGTGTATAGGCTTTTGATTGAGAATCAGAATTTGTTATTTTAGAATTAAAAGTAAGTCCTATGCCCCGGCACTCTAGCCCAGGCAAAAGAGTGACTCTGTCTCAAAAAAAAAATAAAAAATAAAAAAAAAATAAAAAGTAAATCCTAGCCAGAATCTAGAAAATAAAGGAATTAAAATCACAGCTAATAATATTATACAGCGTTTGACTAAATTGTCTGGTTTCTCTTCATTTGCTTTCTGTGCTAAATCCAAGAAGTGTTGCCTAGAGGACTAACATTTCACAGAATTGTTCTAACTGTAACATTTAGTTAAGGGAATTTTCTACCTTCTTTCTTCATTAATGAGACGTGGATAGAAGAAGAAAATGAGGAGAATTTCTGGTAGAATTACTCCTGAAATGATGGTTTTAGCTTTATTCCTAAAATTTTATTCGAGGTATACAGCACTGTATTAACAATGGTTGGAAATTGGTATTTTATTTTCAGTTTTAACTCTTTTTTGTCAATATGAATGGGCTAGTTTGCAAAGCAACGCAGTTTTAAACTGCTATTATACATGATCTGGTTCACATAGTAAGTATTAAAAATGTGATGCTTAGGTCCACCGCTATGTGCTTATTCCTGTTTTCCAGAATGAAAGAAAATACCTGCTTTGGTATATAGTATTCAAGAAGCAAATGCACACCCATAAAGTTTGTCTTAGCCAAATAACATTTTTAGATTATGTAAGTGTAATGATAGTACAAAGTATTTACACTAAAGTCAACAAATGTAATGACTCCATTGCATTTTCCTTTATTTGACCCAATATTTTAAGTCCCTGCTTTGTGTAAAATACATTCTAAGAAAGGAGTACTTAAACAGCCAACTGAATGATATCAATCCTGATAATGAACCATGCCAAATGACCCCAAAATAGATAGAGAAATTAATCACTATTCACACCCAGAGTCTTGAAGCAGTACTTATTTTGATGGTGGTGAGTGGATAAATAAGAAAACACTGGTATCTAAAAACTGTCCATTTAATCTCTCATCCTTTGTATTATACAGAATATTCCCACATTCCAGACATTCCTCCTCGGGATGAATCTTTTTTTTTTTTTCTCTTTTTTTTTATTTCAGAATATTATGGGGATACAAAGGTTTAGGTTTACATATCTTGTCTTTGCACCGCCCAAGTCAGAGCTACAAGCATGCCAATCCCCCAGACAGTGCTTACTGCACCCATTAGGTGTGAATATACCCATTCCTCCTCCCCACTGCCACCTGCCCAACACCCAATGAATATTACCTCCATATATGTAAGTAAGTGTTGATCAATTAGTATCAATTTGACGGTGGTGCTTCTTTTTCCATTCTTGTGATACTTCACTTAGGAGAATGAGCTCCAGCTCCATCCAGGGTAACACAGGAGGTGTTAGTTCATCATTGTTTTTTGTGTCTGAGTAGTATATATACCACATTTTATTAATCCACTCATGTATTGATGGGCACTTGCGTTGTTTCCACATCTTTGCAATTGTGAATCATGCTGCTATAAACATTCAAGTGCAGATGTCTTTATTATAGAATGTCTTTTTTTCCTTTGCATAGATGCCCAGTAGTGGGACTGCTAGATCAAATTGTAGTTCTACTTTTAGTTCTTTGAGGTATCTCCATATTACTTTCCATGAAGGTTGTACTAGTTTGCAGTAGCACCAGCAGTGTATGTGTGTTCCTACCTCTCTGCATCTACGCCAACATTTGTTGTTTGGGGTCTTTCTGGTAAAAGCCATTCTCACTGGAGTTTAGTGATATCTCATTGTGGTTTTGATCTGCATTTCCCTGATGATTAGAGATCCTGAGCATTTTTTCGTATGTTTATTGGCCATTAATCTGTCTTCTTTTGAAAAGCTTCTTTTCATATCTTTTGTCCATTTTTTAATGGGGGGTTGGTTTGATGTTTTCTTGCTTATTTGCTTGAGTTCTTTGCAGATTGTGATTATTAGCCCTTTATTGGATGTACAGCATGCATATATTTTCTCCAATTCTGTAGGTTGTCTGTTAGCTCTAGTGATAGTTTCCTTGGCTGTGCAGAGCACAATGAATATAAAGCCAATGTTTTTCCTCTTACATAAGTCATGGCTATAGTCTGTCTAAGCCTAAAACTTCTGGACAGAGAGTAGGACATGGTGGGGTGGGAGAAGAAAAAAAGACAGTAAAGTTGAGTCAGTCTCAAAGCACCATTTCCAAACACAAGCACACAATAGAGCATCCCTAGATTGGAACTAGCACTTAACCCTTTTCCACTTCCAGTTTCAGAAGCAGTTTGCCATGTAAGAATTGACAGCTCACTCCCAATTGGCTTATTTATCCCCAAGACTACACCTTTAGAAGCAAAAGACTATTTCTTTTGGCTAAACTGTTATATTTTGCCTGGTATAGCAAATTTATCAAGACTGAGGGGGAAAAAAGCATCTACTGAGTATAGAGTTTTTTCTACTTCATTCAAAGGGGGTGCACTCAAATATTTTTAACTTCCTCCTCTGTTTTACTTTTCTTTTTATCAATTCAAGACTGGGATATCAAGTTCCTTTAGGAAAACTCCATATAATCCATCAACCCATATTTATTTGCTTTCTTTCATGAAACTAAACATTTCTTGAAAACATGGAATATGATTTCCCAAACTATCACAACATGGTAATTCTAACACTTAATTTTACTTATTTTCTCATTTGTTGTTTGATCCTTAGTGGCATACTGAGTAAGAAATATTCACAAATGGTAAATTAAAAAGATATATCTTTTATATAAAAGAAGAGAGATTTTTCAAATTTAACTAACAGGAATGAGTTAAATTCATAAACTCAAGAGAAATTTTTCAGATCAGTCATTGTAGAAAGAGAGAAACAAAAGAACAAAGGATTTATGAAAAAGACTCCAATGGCAATTACAGCAAAAATAAAAATAAGTAAGTGGGATTTGATTAAATTAAAAAGCTTCTGCACACCTAAGGAAATAATCAACAGAGCAAATAGACAACCTACGGAAGGGGAGAAAATATTCACGAGCTATACATCCAATAAAGGGCTAATAATCAGAATCTACAAAGAACTCAAGCAAATCAGCAAGAAAAAAATCAAACAACCCTATTATAAAGTGGGCAAAAGACATGAAAAGAAGCTTTTCAAAAAAAGATAGACGAATGACCAGCAAATGTATGAAAAAATGCTCCGGGTCACTAATCATCAGGGAAATGCAAATTAAAATTATAATGAGATATCACCTTACCCCAGTTAGAATGACCTTTATTAAAAAGTCCAAAACCAATAGATGCTGGTGTGGATGCAGAGAGGAAGGAATGCTTATACACTGTTGGTGGGACTGCAAACTAGTACAGCCTCTATGGAAAGTAATATGGAGATACCTCAAACAACTAAAAGTAGACCTACTATTCAATGCAGCAATCCCACAACTGGGTATTTACCCAAAGGAAAAGAAGATGTTTTATAAAAAAGACACCTGCACTTGAATGCTTACTGCAGCACAATTCACAATTGCAAAGATGTGGAATCAACCCAAGTGCCCAACAATTCATGAGTGGATTAACAAAATATGGTATATGTATACCATGCAATGCTACTTAGCCATAAAAAAGAATGAGTTAATGCGTATTGCAACAATTTGGATGGAACTGGAGACCATTATCCTAAGTGAAGTATCTAAAGAATGGAAAAACAAACACCACATATACTTGCTGTTAAATTGGAACCAATTGATGGGCACAAATGTGCACAGAGGGAAGTAAAACTCGGTCAAAATCAAGCAGCGGGTAGCGGGAGGAGGGTTGGGCTAAAATATACCTATTGGGTACAATTAACACTATCTGGGTGATGGACACACTTATAGCTCTGATTCAATCATTACAAAAGCGACCGATGTAACTAAACCCATTTATACCCCAGTAATATTTTGCATGAAAAATGGCAGAATTTTGGAATATCTGGTATTCTTCTAACCACAAAAATGAGTGGAAACCATGATTCTTGGAGGAAACAAAACAAAACAAAGTAAAATTAAAGATTTTAGTCAAATTTTCAAAAGATCAAACTACTCTGACTTCCATAGAAATGGAAAACTCTCTCTAGGATATTAAAATTGTAGAGAAAAATAATCAGTTAACCTATATGACTCTTTCCTCAAATATGTCTTTTGTTGATGCTCATATTGGATGCAGATGAATACTGAGTTGCTCTCATGAAAGTAGAATAGAAGATCAGACACCTCTGTATACCTCCACCTTTTTACCATGGAACTGAGACACCTCAATAAAACTTCTTCCCTCCCTTTTAGCTTTCCCATTGCTTTATGTTTGTGGTTATATTAGAATTATTTTTTTCCCTTAAGTGTAAACACCAAATGTCAGTAAGGTTAGAGCTTTAAAAAAGCCTTATTGTTTCATTGTTGATAATGTCAAACATTACTTTAGTGAGTTTAAGTGATTCTTGTATTTAGAAGAAAGACAAAATTAGTCATAGGCTATCATAAATAATTGAATTAGCACATTTTTTCTTCTTCTTAGAACAATGAAATTTTTAGGAATGACTACTATTTTTCGCAGACAAGTTTTCTGCAGTTGGTATTAGAGCTGAGCATTTTCTCGAGCCTGTGTTATGAGACACTGTTATCTTCTTTAGGTTGTAATTATTTATTTTCTCCTCATCTTTTCTTTCTGACTAGGGAATTAATTTTATTTGCATTTCTGTCTCCTCTGCTAGCCTGTGAGTTCCTTCCAGGCAGGAACTGTATTTATGCATTTCTTGTACCCCAGAGCCTAGCAAATTGCCTGATATGAAATAGATGTTCAATCAATATTTTTCAATAAAAATGAAGCTCACAAAGGAGCTTCCTTTATTCATAAAAATAAGTCTGACAATATTGCAGACATATTTTCAAAACGTCTTATTTTTATTATTGTGATGATTTCTGCACATGTCCTAGAATTTTTTTAAAAAAAGAAGCAGGAAATAGCTAATAGTTTCTATTAAATAAAGTATTGGATTTCACCACATAATTTGAAAATAGACTGAGTTTCTTACATTCTCAGGGCCTGCTCCAGGCCTAGAAGCACATATTTTTAAATACAATACAATTAGTTATTTTTATAAAGGAAGAAATCATTGACTTCATTTTACTTTCCCATGTGAGCTGATGCTTGGTGACAGCTCCTATCCTCCATGGATTTGTCTAACAATTCTGACTAGGCAACTCTACGTTGGAACAGGGTAGGAATATAATTGTGCTCTTGTTAAAACATGCTGTAATGTCAGGCACACTGAATTTTAATTCCCATGGTGGGTCCAGATAATCAGGAAATTTTTCAACTGTAGGAGGACTTTGAAATAGCATGTGACATTTTTACATCTGGCCATAATTTCATGCTTTGCCATCTTTGATCAAAGTGTCACCTTAAGTGAAGGAAAGGAGATATGAAATGCTAGTGTGAAACCTACCATGTAACAGATTCACCTGAATCTAAAGGTAAAATTCATGTACAGTAACAATATTCATCCACAAATCACATGCCCAATTATTGTTAGAAAATGTCTGTAGCTAATAATTATTGTGAATTATCCTAATATTATTTTATAACTTAAACCTATCACAAGTACCCTCAAAGCATGACAATTACCTAAAAGGCATCAAATTATCAAATACAAATTATTTATACACTGGAATCCTCACATGAGGCATAAGAAAATAGAGCTTCTGTGATAAATAATATATGAGTAGGCATTCCCAGGCTACATCTGTTACCTTACAATCCAACACCTAATGATAAAGCAGCATAGATTGTCTCTTTTCTGTAAAAGTGGTTCTCAATGGCAAATTATCAAAGGTTAATTTAGGACAGGGGAGAGGAACCTTTGGCCTTAAAGACACATGTGGACTTCTAGGTCCTTAATGATGACCTTTTGACTGGATCCAAATTTTACAGAACAAATCTTTTTATTTCTATAATACATTTTTATCATCTTTTATATTTTTATTTTATTTTTTAAATGAATGTATTTGAAATACCAAAGAATAAAATAAGTTTCAACCAAATAATCCTACCAGATTGATCAGCACAATTAGAACATTATTAAGCCAAATTGTAAGTAAGCTTTAGTAAGCTAAATTGACGGCTGCTATGTCCATGATTTAGTTCTAACTTCCCTTGCCTGACTGGCACCACTACCACACGGGGCTGGTTGGTGAGAGTTTATGGGAGTCTAGTATGCCGGTCTGTTATCGGCTTTTGACAATGGTGCACGGTGTTTCTGTTTGAAGTGGAATTTGTCAATAGATGCACACCTTGACAGTATTTTTTTAAATTCTGTCTGCTAAACAGTCCATCACGTCAAAGAAGACCAAGAGAACATTAAAAGAAGAAAACAGATTTTTCAATGAGAATTGCAATATTATCTTGCTTCTGCTAAAAGTAAGATGATTTCCTTGCTTTGTGACACTTCAGTACCAACATTAGAGAAATTCAATGCTCATCAGCATTATAATGCTCATAAGGACCTCAAATATTTTAAATTAGAGGGACAGGCGTGAAAGGTTGTATTGCAGAAATTAAAAGACAAAAAGCAAAAGCAAAGACAATTCTTTCAAGCACCAATAAGACCTGGAAATAATGCCACTGAAGCAACTTGTAAAGTAGCCTATATACGCAGGGAAAAAAAGGGAAGCCATTCAGTGATGCAGAAATTATGAAAGAATGCATTGTTGAAGTTGTAGGATGTTCAGACCCTGATAATGTTTCAAAGTACAAACAACTGCCTCTTTCAGGGAGAATCATAACTGATTGGCAGCATAAATTATCCTTCAACTTCACAGAACAACTTCATGCAATACTTCAAAAGGAAAATATATATTATTGAATCACTTTCGATGAAATAACTGATACTACTGACTCAGCACAGGTTTTATGCTTCATTCTGGTCATAACAGAAGATTTGTTTGCTATGAAGAGTTACTCACTTTGGGCACCCTTGTGAATAGAGCACAGGGAATAGATATGTTCAAAAATTTTCAAAATAAATGTCGTGAAGTTGGAGTAAATTTGGTAAATTTAGTGAGTATATGTACAGACAGTGTACCTTCCAAGACAGGAAAATGTGAAGGATTTATTGCACAGATAAAAAAAAGTATTACCATTTTAGTGCAGATGTCTTTTTTATAGAATGTCTTTTGTTCTTTTGGGTAGATACACAGTAATGGGATTGCTGGATCAAAAGGTAGTTCTACTTGTAGCTCTTTGAGATATCCCCATATTACTTTCCACAGAGGTTGTACTAGTTTGCAGTTCCACCAGCAGTGTACGAGTGTTCCTATCTCTCTGCATCCAAACCAACGTTTACTGTTTTGGGACTTTTTGATAAAGGCCATTCTCACTGGGGATAAGTGATATCTCATTGTGGTTTTGATTTGCATTTCCCTGACGATTGCCAACACCTGCTGTTTTGGTTACTATAGCCTTATTGTATAGCTTGAAATCTGGTAAAGTGATGCCTTTAGGTACCAGCTCTTTTTTTTAGGTCTGGAAAAATTCACCTGTGAAGCCATCTGGTCTCAAACTCTTTTTTATTGGGAGATTTTTTATTGCTGCTTCAATTTCATTACTTGATATTAGTTTGTTCAGGAGTTCTATTTCTTCCTGATTTAGCCTAGGGAGGTTGTGTGTTTCCAAGGATTTTTCCATTTCCTCAACATTTTTAAGTTTATGTGCATAGAGATTTTCATAGTATTCAGAGATGATATTTGTATTCCCATGGTATCAGGTGTAATATCTCCTTTTTCATTGCTGATTGAGCTTACTAGGGTCCTTTATTTTCTGTTTCTGATTAATCTTGCAAGGAGCCTGTCAATTTTGTTCATCATTTCAAAGAACAAACTTTTCGTTTCATTAATCTTCTGTATAATTCTTCTGTTACTGATTTCATTTAGTTCTGCTCTGACCTTACTTAGTTATTTCTTTTCTTCTGATGGGTTTGGGATTGGTTTTCTCTTCCTTTTCCAATTCCTTGAGATGATTCATTAGATTCCGTATTTGTTATCTTTCTGTCTTTTGGATGTAGGCATTTATGACAATGAATTTTCCTCTTAGGACTGGTTTTCCTGAATCCCACAGATTTTGATAACTTGTGTCCCCTTTGTCATTTAGTTTGAAGAATCTTTTTATTTCCACCTTAAATGCCTCATTGACCTAATAACTATTCAGCAGTAGGTTGTTTAATTTCCATGACTTTGCGTAGAGTTGAGTGCTTCTGTTGGAATTGATTTCTAATTTTATTCCCCTGTGGTCTGAGAAGATACATGGTATGGTTTCTATATTATTTTTATCTTATTGAGACACATTTTGTGGCATAGGATGTGATCAACCTTAGAGAATATTCCATGAGCTGATGACAAGAATGTGTGTTCAGTGGTTTTGGGTAGAATGTCCTATAAATATCTATAAAAGGCCCATTTGTTGTAGAGTTCCATTTAAATTCCATCATTTCTTTGGTTATTTTCTGCTTGGAGGATCTGGCCTGTTGAGTCAGTGAGGTGGTGAAGTCCCCAGCTATTATGACACTGCTATTTATCATTTTATTTAGATCAAGTAGGGTTTGCTTTATGCATCTTGTTGCCTCTGTGTTAGCTGCATAAATATTTAGGATTGTTATGTCTTCTTATTGAATTGTTCCCTTCACCATTATATAACAACCATCTTTTCATTTACTTTTGTTGATTTGAAATCTATTTTATCTGATATGAGAACGGCTATACCAGCTTTCTTTTGGTTTCCATTTTCATGGAATATTGCTTTCCATCCCTTCATCTTGAGTCTGAACAAGTCCTTGTGGGTTAGATGTTATTCCTGGAGACAGCAATATTTGACTTGTATTTTTTTTATGCAATCAGCCAGCCTATGTCTCTTGAGTGGGGAGTTCAAACCATTCACATTTATAGAAGGAATTGATAAGTGTGGAGGATTTCTGTTCATCTTGCAGTGCAGAACTTAATTGCTTTGTCTTCCTTCTTGAGCCATTCTGGTATCCGGGCTCTGACCTTTAGCTTTTAGGTGATTTTACACTGTTTGGTGTCTATTGTGCTAATCCATGTATAATGCATTTCTGAGTACTTCTTGCAGGGTGGGTCTGGTCTTGGACAAATTCCCTCAGTGTTTGCTTCTCTGAGAAGGTTTTTATTTCTCCCTCATATAAGAAACTTAGTTTTGCAGGATGCAAAATTCTAGGCTGGCCATTATTCTATTTGACAAAACTGAAAATGGGGCCCAAATCCCTTCTGGCTAGTACAGTCTCAGTTGAGAAGTCTACAGTTAATCTGATAGGTTTTCCTTTGTAAGTTATCTGCTGCTTTTGCCTATGGCTCATAGGAGTGCCTCTTTCATGTTTACTTTGGCCAGTCTGATGACTATGTGTCATGGTGATTGCCTCTTCATGATGAATCTCCCTGGTTTTTATAGTAAAGTAAAATTTATACTTATGTTTGAGAGTTTGCCTCAATTAGTTTAATAATCTGGTAGATTTTTGAAAACTCATATTTATTGTAAATCTCAACAAAGAGAAGCATGTGGACCCTGAACAAATAAGGGTTTTTAGGTCCACAAAATTTGCTTTATTTTTGTCCTTTAATTAAACCTAATTTTCTGCTTAAAAAGATTCCCCCTTTTGGTTTTACATTTTTCTTGTTCAAATAGTAGCTTATATTATTCCTTCAAGGCAAAAATAATTATCAGTTTCTTAATTTTACTCACCGCAATGCCTTGCATAAAGAAGTAAGAGAGCAGGGAAATAGCATATTGGGTATACTAGTAGGTACCAGGCTCTATGAACACCTGTAACCTCTGATTTAATTAAATACTCAGTTGTGTTAAATATAAAGAATAAATAAAGTAAATGGGTGCTCAAAAATATTAAATGACATATAGTTATATTCCAGGGGTTTGGTATCATTGCTATTAAACTTCAACTAAATTTGATTAATGAGGACTTTTTCCACTACTTAACATTACCAAATTTTTAAAGCGATTCTGTGAATAAATTATATGTAGTATAAATACCTTGTCAGAATAAAACTAAGAAGAAAGAAAAAAGAATATACCATTTATAAGAAGCTAGCCAATGCTGGGTATATTGGTGGACATGTTACGACCACTGGAACATAACATATCTTATTTAACTGTTATAACAGTACAGAGATAAGTATAAGCAGTTGAATATTTACAGATTTTAAAAAAAGTCACGAAAATGATAGCTAAATCCAGGAAAGTATGTCTCCAAAACCACATTTTTTATACTTTATGGCATTACACAATAATCTTGGTTGGGCTCTTATGTATGCTCCAGTCCCCACATCACCATAAAAAAAACTGAATAAATTTGAGCACACTTGAAAAGTTCACATGGTTCTATTACTGATATATAAAACTGGGATTAAAATAGGAATCCACGTTTGCTTATTTTGTAGAGTGATAATAAAGTAGAATAGAACAAATATTGCAAACATCTAAGTTTCAATGTGAATTCACTTTTCAGATAGATAATTTTTAATTTGATTGTTGTTTAACAAAATATTTCTCTAGGTATTTTTATAAAAACTCAAACTCTGCTTGAAGTAAAAGAGATTATTCTGTGATATTTCTCTGACAGAAGAGAATCCTGGGAGCAGCTGTAGCCATAATCATATTTTCTCACATGGAAGGATGTGAAACCACCAGAGATACTAATAATATCCAAGAAAGGAGCTAGGTAATCACCAAGACTAATCAGGATTTCTAAGGACTCAGATAAATTTGAGACTATAATAGGATTACACTCTCTGTTACTCAAGGCAACAGTATTTGCATATTACACTGATAGGGTTTAGAAATTGGGATGTCCAGATTAGTGTTAGAAACAGGCAGATTTTTTGACGTTCCTTTCTGCAAACAAAAAAATAGGAGTAACAAATAATCCTACTTCTAAGTAGTTGCTTTAAAACCTCATGAGTAGATGGGACTCAGTCTGATATCAAGTCAGACAGAGAGAGAAGGAGAGAGAATCATTTCAAGCGCTAATTGTAGGAAATTTAAAATTCAAGAAGAGTAATGAAATACTTTTCTTCCATTAAACTTACTTTTTAAAAGAATCCAATGTTGCCAAAATTACATGAAGAATTTAGATAACAGATGATGTTATGTTTCCCCTTAATAAATAGGAAAGAAGGATAAGAAATTACATAAAAGTATATGCTATTGAATTAAAAATACATATCTTGTAAAAATATTTTAACACATAATATTAATAGAATAGCTTGACAGTCAATATTATGGAGTCATTTCCTCATAGTTGACCAATCAGCAGAGTCCTTTACTGTTTTTGACTGATGAGTATCTAACTGCTAAGCCTAACTGCAAGTGAGTTCATTAATTTGACATACCAAAATAGATCAAGTTGGCGGATTGTGAATTACCCTAACTAGTTCTTCAGTAACATGTACACATTGTCCATGCAAAATAACCATTTTGCCACATTTTCAACTCTCCAGTTTAAAAAAACACACATTTTTTTCCAGAGAATCAGTTCTAAACATGTGAAAGAACTTTAAGCCTACCTTCTCCATTAAAGTATCCCCTGGCCATGTGTGGCTACTTAGATTTAGTCATAAATTAATTAAAATTAAATAACATTAAATGTTTAATTCCTCGGCACTTGTTCCATTTCAAGTTCTCAGTGGTCACATGTGGCTTATGGCTACCATATTGGACAGTGCAGAGATAGAATATTTCCATGACAGCATAAAGTTCAGTGGGATAGCACTGTTCCAGACAATTTCTTTGGATGAGGTTAAGCTTTTGTGTATTATTTTTAAAGGTTATTTAATTATTAAGTCTTATAATATCCTTCAATAATACAAAAACATTAAACAAAAGATTATTGACATTGCCATAGTTATTACCTTCTAGAAGTGGGAAAGTAAAATGTAAATAACAAATTTTTTCTTAATTGACCAAGAATAAAGCAGGCAAAATCTATAAGTAAACTACCACATGAAAATAAGCACAACATAATTCACTGTCAAAGAAAAGACAGTTGACGCATTAATGATGGCTTTTTTCTCATCTATAAGAGTAGCCGAATTCAAAAAAGTGGCCCTGTTTATTCATGGCTGTTGTAAATATGAATTTGCCAAATTATCCAATATCTTTTATAGTTAAAAATGCACATTTTGACCCACTTTTATGGATCCATCCAACAGAAATTAAGGCCTTGCTACAGAAGGAAGTTTATTCAGAATATTTTGCAGTGGCAAGAACTTGGAAACAGTATGAATGCACATCAGTAAAGAAATAGTTGAATACATTATGGTACTCTCACCATATAAAAAATACAAAGCTATTTTAAAAAATGTGTTAAGTTTTCCAGCATTCATCTGTAGAGATCATAAGGAATATACAATCATGGTATACTCTTAAGTAAAAAGCAAATGGAAGCACAAATGCGGAAAAATAAAAATACACATAAGTGAAAGAATAATGAGGAAAAACAAGAATAATTACCAAATGTAAAACCAAACGTTAACTTTTTTTTTATATTTATATAATTTACATGAGCATGAACAAAGTTGTACAAAATTATGTACTGGGCTTTTTGATATTGCTTATCTGTGAGAGTTAAGAAAGGAGTTTACAGAAAAGTTATTAATTTTGTCTTTATTTATTTTTACATTGTTTCTCTTTTTCCAGGGATCATATATCACTTTGCAATTTAAAAATAGGTAATTAAAATAATTAATTATGCATCTCCTATAAATAAGGCTCATTTTGCAATTCAAGTATCCAGCAATAAATATTAATAGACTAGACTCAGGTAGGACTTCATCATTTACAATGCACTCTTACATTGTTTTGATCCTTCAATGACCTTATCAAGGCAGCTGGGCAGAAAATGTTTCCTTTTGCAAGTATATCCAGTTAATAAGTGGTGGGGCCAGGATTAGCACTCGGGTGCTCTCAATCTCCATTTTATCCTTTTTCCACAGTATCAGGATTTCTCAAAATTAAATATCCTGTTTTTATCCCCAAAGAACAAATTTTATTGATGAAGAAATCAGGGGTTTAAAAAAGGTGATATATCAAGTCTTTCCATCTTACTTCACAATTTTATACTTATCTTCAATATCATCCTCTTTTTCCAAACTAAAATCTTAAAAAAAAATTTTACATAAATTTAAGTTTGTAATTAGGATAAAAATCCATTTGTAAGAATTATAGTCTCTGTCTATATTAAAGATCTGTTTTATGCCTAAAACAATGTTTAAATGTCAGAAAATTATTTTTAACTAAAGTACAATGTTTCTTACTTTATTCATCTGCATACTTTTAAAGAGATGCACAGATAAATTTCAGCTTACATTTTTTCTCATTGATCACAAAATACATCAATATGATCATGGCATGTTAAAGCTGGGGATATCTTTAGACATCAAGTGTTAGAGTATAATATAGCATTGCATTCAAATAGCAAAAATCAAAAAAGAAATGGTGAGCACCAGCAAAGCCAGAAAGGCAAAGATCAGAGGGAGTGGGTGGCAAACAGAGGGGCTGGTTAGAAACCATCATTTTTCAGGTGGAGAAAACTTGTCACACATTACAAAAAATGTGGTGTAAATGTATCACACAGTTCGTTATAATAATGAGTAAAAGGTGCTACGTATATGTGATATTTATCCAGAAGGAATAAATTCATATTTTAAAATAGTAATAATAGAAGCAGAGGTGTCTTTGGGTTGCTATAACAAAATACTATAAGCTAAGAAGCTTATACACAACAAAAATGTATTTCTCAGAGTTCTGGAGACTGGTAAGTCCAAAATCAAGGTGCCTTTAGATTCGGTGTCAGATGAGAGCCTTCTTCTTAACCATAGGTGGTGCCTTCTTGCGGCAGAAGGGGCTTTCTGGGGCCTCTTTTATAGGGGTGCTAATCCTATCCACAAAGGGTCCCCTCTCATGACCTACATCCCAAAGGACCCACCTTTAAATACCCTCACATGGGGGATTAGGTTTCAACATATGAATTTTGGAGGGACACATTCAGCCCTTAACAAAAGTCCTATGTAATCTCTCATATAAAATAAATCAATTTAAACCTCAGAGAGCTTTTGTTATATATTATGCTAAGCTGTAAGGGTTTAACTGATGCCTATTTTCAGTACTGATAAATATTGTCACCTTTTAGATTGTCATCTTTAAAAACAAAAGACATTGAATAGTCAGAACATCAACTGGAAAAGCCTACAGAGCAACACGATGTGCTTTCCATAGGTAAGCCAGCATTTTAGTTCAGCCTGTCAGTTTAATTTCAATTCAGACTTCCATTGCTTTTAGTCTCCACAGTAACCAGGAAGTATTAATGAGCTCAGCCTCTTAGCAAGATGCTCTCTTACCTATTAGATTTCTAAAAAAATGTCCAATGAGAAAATCAGGTTGGAATACAGAGCCAAAATATAATGAGTCTGAACTGATGGAAGTATAAGGAAATAAAATCAGAATAGAAAGAAAAGAACTAGGATATTTAATTAACAACTCCCCTGGTGATTGTGAAATCTAACATGTTTGTTTTTTATTTCAGGTGATTGGCACCATTCAACACTCATTACAGGAGTTTTTGTACAAACGTATGGTCAAATTATTTTGTTCATACATCTGTTTTCATAGGTGGACATAACACTTGGCAAGGCATTTTCCAAGAAACACACCTGTTGGAGTTGAACATATAAGGAAAAATAAAAAGGGAAAAATGGTGACCTCATGAATAAGAGAGGAAAAAGAAAGTAATTTGCCAAAAGGAACATTTGATTTTCAAGCTCCAAAGAGCAAGAGAAAAGTTAAGGTTTTCACATGTTTATAGAAAGACCAGTGTGGGCTCTTTAAGAAGGAACATTTGAAAATACAGTGTATCTCCAATTCAAGTAGCCCATTATCATGTCCTGTGGAGCCACATAACTCTAGCTACTACAGATTTTCACATTTAGATGGGAACTCCACAGGGGCCAACAGACAAGAGGAAAAAACCTGAAAACTGTCCCATCAATTTTATGAAAAGTTATTTACAAAGATCATTTAGAAGAAATTAGTAAAAAATAAATTTTAATATCTTATGTGCTAAATTCATTTTCAAATATTTAATTTTAAAACTGAGAAAAAGAAGTTGCAATGTTTTACAAAACTGTATGAATATTACATTAAAAGCTTTGATACCTACAGAATTATCAGTTAGTACTGTGCATATGGCAACAACATTAAATACTTATTAAACCTATGGAAAAATGTTATTGGCATCTTTGCTTTTAACAACAAAAGGTGAAATGATTTACTTTAATTTCAATATTCAATATAATTCTGCAATAACTTGTTAATGTCTATTGTCATAGATGTGAGGGTTCACATTCCCTGTTTCATCATCTATTGGGTCCCAGCCACCATTTGTCACAACCTAATGGAATTTGTCTACTGCATCATAAATATTCTGGGCAGATTTTTAGGTTCTGTGGCTAGCTAGGCCTTTCTGCACTATGGTTGCAATACTATGAATCTCCCAATTAGCGGGGTCCTTGGGCCTCACAGACACCAGGGTCATAAGAATCTGTCCTCTGTCTCTTCACTTGCTGAGACTGAGTTGGTGGTGAATTTTCTGTCAAGAGTCAAGTCTTTCCTTCTCTCCCAAGTCATTCCCACTCTTACTAATCCCTAAGCAGAACATACGAATGCTCACCACTCCTGTTAGAAAACAGGAATGGAGGAACAGGAAAGTCAATCAAGGTGGCAGGCATCTGTGTTATTGTGAGGTTTTAATGTGCTTCCACACCTTGCCATCACAAGCCATTTTGTGAGGGAAAAGGAATAAAGCTTAAAAAGCATCCTTGTTTCTGCTCCATACTCTGTTAATTCTACTGAAAATATCGATGAATTCAGCCTGTTTGATTTTATGCTTTAATTAAGGAGAAAAGCTATCACCACGTCAATAAATAAACAACAGTCCAATGCACAATATTTAAATGTGTCATAGATGGGAATTAACAGTTATTAATAAATCCTATTAAACTATTTCTATCATTCTAATTTTCCTTTGCATGATTACCATATCAGAAAACATATTTTGCTGCTATGTTTATTATTTGGTTATTTTCCACAGCCTGTGCTGCTTCATGATGACAGAGGTTTTCGTTTATCTTTATCCACTTACTGGTAGTAATATGTACTCAAGCAATATTTGTTGAATGAATTAAAGAATGGAAGTATGAGTGTATTCTAGAATAGCAAAAAAAAGATGTTATGATGAAGACAATATTTGAGGAAGGAAGGGAGACAATGGTTTATTTTAGCTGGAGGGACGTTTAAGAGTAAAGGTAAGAAGGCAGCAATGCTCGTGGTAGGTTCAGAGGATCAGCCTGACTGGAGCAGAGATTTTCAGTAGGGAGCATAAGGAGATAGAGTTGAAGAATTAATGTGGATCCAGATTACTAAAGACTTTGAAAGTCGATATAAATAGTTCTGATATCTTGTTCTGTAGAATTAAGAGTAGAAGTAATGTAAACACCAACATAAACATATCTCCCAGTTTTGGTAATATGATTGTTAAATGTACTATATTGCTCATGAAGCATAAGGGGAAAATGACCTTTGTACACAATCTTCACCTTATATTAAATCCTCTAGCTGAATTTGGAACCCAAACCCCAGAATCATGAAAGGTCCAAAAGCTCATACAAATTTCTAATATCCTGTACCAGTAAAGGCAAAACTTCTGGGAAAAAAAAGAAAGAGAAAGAAATGCACCATTAATATTTTCACGTCACATTTTATAGTGTACGATATACTTAGGGGAACAGGAGAAACAGAATCTATCTCAAGGTGGAGTTCAGAAACCTATATAGGCATTAATGGAGGTTATGGAAGCTGGGGAAGACCACTCTGGAAATGTGACCTGGAGACAAGGCATTCAGACAGTTTCAGCAGCACTGGGCAAAGGACAGAGCCTAACATTGATGAAGGACTGCCATGTGGAAAGTCCTGGGCTTTACAGACACAACCTCATAGGATCGATGCTCCATGGAGACTTAGACACTTCCACAAAGCTAGTAAGACTCAAATGGCAGACAAAAGTCAAGCATATGGCATGAGAGATGACCACAATATAACACTCAATATAAAATGGGTAGCTGCTATTTGCCTAACATTTTTCTTGAACACATACTATTGCCTTTCACTGAGTTTTTAAAAATAATAATGCACATTTCTCCACATTGTTTCTCTGTATTTGAGCCCTTTAAATAAATATTTCAATCACTCTCAGCCACATGACAGCTGTGATAGATACATTTTTCAGTTGTACATGAGTAAACTTCATTATTAATCATGTGTTTGACTACACAATTGCAATTACTTAATACTTGAATCAAAAATCATTTAATGACCAGTGTGAAGAAAGAATGTTAGCCCTAGCTAAACATTTCATCACAGAAGGTTTGCAAAGCTCACTAGACTCTCCTATATTGGCTGATTGTGAAAACATCATGATGGGCACATCATCAACAGTAAACTACAACAAGGAAAATTGGAATCCAGTTCTCCAAGTCCCCATGGTAATTAAACAAGACAGGCCCCAGAGTCCAGGGAAAAATACTAAAGGAAAAATAGTAAAAAGTAAAAATTGAAGGGCACCAGCTGCAAAGGTTTGACAAATTGAAGAGCAGATAGCCAAGCAAATAATTCTTTCAGGGAATGTAGGTAGAGAGTATTAATTATTTAATCAAGTCACCATGAATTTGACCTGCAAAGATATTAAGAATCAATCTCAGAATGTTTAAAAATGTTAGAAATAGTTTGTCGACTTTGGGGGGCACGTTGGTCAATTTGTTTTGCTTATATTTTCTTTTAATGTACACAAATAATGCTATATGCTTTACGATATGTATGTCTGTATATGTTGATAGAAGTTTAAAAGAACTCTTTCAGTAGGTATAAAATGTCTACATTCATAAAGATGGAATCGATTGCATCTAATTTCCTTCACAAAACAATATTCTATGTTACTTTGATATTGTTAAATCTTCAGTTTGAGCACAAACAATGCTTAAAAACAATTGAACATTTTACAGTAAGATGGCACCTGAGCACACTTACCTAATTTCACTGCCCATACTTGTATAAAAAATCATTAAAATTAGGATTTTTTAAAAATCCATTAGCATATCAGAGTAATAGTTACAGAATAGGAATGTTGATGGATTTCTTTTAGAAATAGTATGAACATAACCAAATAGCAGAAAGGAGGTAGTCTACTTGCCCCTCTAATAGTATAAAGGAAAACACACTTGAAAGTAAATGGGGGGACACCTGGAAGAACGTCACTTAGAAACTTTATCAATTAGTAAAAACTGGAATCAGAGACAGGTTATGGGGCATGTGTGATACATACAACTTTATCCAGCACCTTCAGAAAGCACACCAGACAAAGGCAGTCACACTAAATTTGACTTTGGTGGTAGTGTTTATAAAAGCTTATATTTTTAAGCTTATATGTAATGGAAAATGTCACAATAATTTCTTGCTACCACATAAAAAGCAAAACACGAAATTAAGTGACACAGAAGCCAACGTAATATTAGCCTCCACTCTATTACCAACAAGCTGCTGTGCTTCTAAATTAGCAACATAAAGGTGTGGGGAAGCTAAACATTTCTACTTCATTTCGTTGGGACACATTTGAACACATTAAAACAGAAGCACAAGTAATTGGACACAAATTATCTCAGTTTTCTACTGAAGAAAACTCTCATTAAAAATAATAATTTTAAAGTCTCACTAAACATGAAAATTTACTCCAATTAAATAAAAATGGACCATTTTATAAATTCTCTAAAATTATCTTCTTATGAAATAGAATAAAATGGACAAGAGACATTTTAGAATATTTTTTATTCTCAATGATATTTAAATAGAAATTTAAGACATTTAAATAGACATTACGTCTATATAACTTGACAAAGAAGTACAAATTAAGAACCATTTAAAATGAGGAAAAATTAAAGGGATTTAAAAGAGAAGTTAAAACAAAAATAGAAAGTTTTAATTTAAAAAAAGATTCTATGAAATAGCAGCAAAGCTTTAATATTTTTCCATAATGAGAGGAAAAGGGAAAACATACAAAATAATAAAAAATAGTTAAGAAGCTCTCTGTTTCCATTAATATAAATATGGCTACCAGCATAGAAGCAAAAAAAAAAAAAATTTTTCAAATTATTGAAGAAATGACAAGATAGTGAGAGTTTATTTGGCCAAAATCTAGTGAAGCCAATTTTCCCGATTGCATTTGCCAAACCTGGTGAACTGGATCTGAGATTCTTTTCATCTTTAAGGGGTAAGAGGTACTGGAAACCAACTTAGGCCTCCTAAGCAAAGAACCCAATATTAGACACATTCACTCATGAATCCAGAAGCACGAGGAACTACATACTTCCTGTAAGAGTGGGCTCTGGAAGAGGAAAATTCATCCCAGATGTAAGGGTAGAGATAAAAAGATTGGAAAAGTGAGTGTTTTATATTCCAGGAATGATGGAACAAGTTGTATGCAATAATCTTCAGCTAAACCATCTAGAAACACCAGACAAAATATTTAGAAACCATCTCATTGAAGTCATCAAAGAGTTACCTAGGCAGTAAGATTTTTTCAGCCAATATCTAGGAGAAATTTGAAGTCAAAGAGGTAAATATGACACTGGGTGCTGCTTTTCCCCTCACATTGATTGGTGATTCAAAAGCTATTGCTGAGAATTTGAAAATCTGAGCAGAACTTTCTATACTCTCATGGTGCTGGGGGTGGAGAGATATAAAATGGAAATCAGACCTGCCAATGAGTACGAGTTCTGGTAAATAACTGAGGCTTGGTGACCTAAAGGGCTATATGACGTATAATTAAAGTTGAACTGAAAATAAACCAGGAGGCAAAGGCCAGCTGTGATAATTTCAAAGGCTGATTGTATTAATTAGATTTGTCATCTGCCTGCCAGATGAAAAAGTAATTCCTCTCTGGGGAAAGTTAACACTGTCCAGAAGCTGAATTTACCATTAAAATTTCACATACAACGTTTAACTTACAGACAAAAATCATCAGGTGTATAACAAGACAAAAGTTTAGTAAAAACAAAAACAACAGAACAGAAAATAAAAGAAGAACCATAGGAGAAGCATGAAACAGATACATAAAAGGACACAACTATGATTAATAGAGTCAGGATTCAAGAAGACAAGATGGAGAATTTTGGCAGAGAAATGGAAAATATGCCTAAAAATCACATAGATGCATTACAAATGTATGAAACAATCTCACCGAGGGGATGGAGGAGGGCAAAGATGCTTACCTGAGTAACTTTAAAAAGTTACCCAGCAGTGGAGTGTGTAATACCACAGGCAAAGAAACTTTGCATAGGTGCGGTGCTGTGCAGTTTAGTTGTTTATTGCACACTGCACTCTATAGTGTACACTGCACTTGTATAGATTCATAGATTCAGGTGGAATAATGGTTGTCAGGAGTACAGAGAATGGGAAAATGGGGAGCTACTGTTTAACGTGTACAGAGTTTCATTCTGGAGGTGGATAGCAATGATGGTTGCACAAAAATGTTAATGCACTTAATGCCAATGACATGTATACTTAAAAATTGTTGAAAATGGTAATTTTTATGTTATTTGTATTACCACAATAAAAAAAGGGTTTTTAAATAAATAAATAAATAAATAAATAAATGGGTGGCAATAGTGAGAGCCAGGCTTCTCAGTGTTGAAGTAGACAGTCACAGATAAGCAGAGAAATGTTCCATACAGTCATGGATGAGAGTTGGAAACATCAGTATGAACTCGTGGTTTAGTGTAATATAGATATAGTTACATATAGTAATGTTTATAAATATGTATACACACATGGGTTAATTGCTATGCATATACACATATTTTTTTGTCTGTCAGATGAGTGAGCCTAGAAGCAGTGAGCACACCTACTGCCTAGATCTTGGTCTCTAATGCCATTCTCCAACAAAAAAGACTAGTACTTCTCAGAGAAATGGTTGATCCTAGGACAGAGGCAGGAAATATATTGTATATGTTGTATATATTGAACTATATGTATCTTATAGTGCCAGAAAGCACAGATATGCCTTTTTTCTCCAAAAATGGCACCCATACAATGATGGGGGTATGTCAAAGGGACACAGGAGCTAACTAAAATATCTATCAATAGCCAAAGCTGGAACAATCTGAGCAAGAAACAAATCAAGGAAGGTTGGATTATAACCGATAGTATGGAATAAATACCTGAATCATTCTTGATATAAATACATGATTGAATAAATAAAGAAGTGAGGGAGAATAGATAAATTTCCCGTACAGAAGAATTCTAAACAATTTATGTCAATACACTGCCCTCAAGGAGGTAGAGTGTCACACCGCATTCTTTATGTGTGGGCTGTGTGTAGTGACTTCTGTCCAAAGAGTACAGTATGGAAAGGGGAGAGGAAAGTATGAATAACTTTACAATGAAGAAACCTGACAAACGCTACCTCAACCTCAAGGTCAACATCAACAATGATAAATCATGTTGACAGTATGCATCCATGATATGATGTAATGACAATGGCACTTTTCCTCTGTAGTCTTCCTTCCCAAAAAGTACAACCTCAAACTTGCCGGTGAAAAGTATCAGATAAATCTCACTTGAGGGACATTCTAAAAAATACCTGACCAGTACTCCTCAAAATATAAAGTAAAGGTCATCAAACACAAGAAAAGTCTGAGAAACCATCACAGCCAAGAGGAGTCTAAGAGACATGATAACTGCAATATGATATTCTGTAACAACAACAACAAAATACATAAAAAGAAATACTGAATTTAGCATAGATTTAGTTAATAATAATGTATCAATATTGTTTCATCGATTGTACCAAAGTTACCATTCTATATTTAGGATTATTTTGATGGAGGACACTGTGTACAGAGTATATGGGAACCTGTACTATCACAATTTTTATGTAGATCTAAAAGTGTTCTGAAAGGGATCTCCCTTGAGAGATTAAAGAGCATATATGAAAAATTTTTCTAAAGTCAGTACAAACATAGTTAGATGTAAAGCCTTTCTTCTAAGATTGGGAATAAGGCAATTACATCCACTTTCACTTATCCAAATTCAACTTTACATTGGAGGTCATGAAAAATAAAACAAGACCAAAAAAGTAGGAAGATTTTCCATAGTTGACATTATTGTGCAGATAGCATGTCTAAAAGAAACTACAGGTAATCTATTAAAACGGTAAGTGTAGACGGCAGGGGTACTGCATGCAAAGACAACAAAAAATAAGTTATTCTTACCCTAACCACACACATTGTAACATATCTTCAAATAACAACATTGTAAACATCAGGAATAAATTTGGTTCCATTAGGGAGACATTAGGTTAGGGGGAATGTTAATGATTTCATTTATTTGGAGACCCTAACCAGAAAAATTGACCCATTTTGTTTTGTTTTGCTTCTTTTGTTTGTTTTCTTTTTCTAATCTCAAGGGAAAAATGTTTTTGTTTGCTTGCTTATTCCTCTTTAGACTATGAGATGTGAAACTTAGTCATTAAGTCAGAACTAAAGTATCAGTGTGATTTCATGAGGAAAGGTGTTTGGGTTGCCGCCCAACCAGGTTCATCTGCAGCTGCCCAAGAAGCTCGGACGTGCAGACAGAGTCAGCAGGTTTTACAACAAGAGAGAGAGTCTTCATTCTGCATAGCGTTAATCGGGGAGAGGGGAGAAATTTCTCAAATCCACCTCCAAGAACTTAGGAGACAGAGTTTTTAAGGATAGTTTGATAGGCAAAGGGATTAAGCAATTAGGTTTGCTAATTGGGGCAAAATTATAGGGATATAGAAATCATCTTGTGTTGCTTAGTCCCTGGGGTCACAATTCCAGTTGAATCAGTTTCTTGGTCATGGGCTGCCAGACTGGGTGAGCCAATCCTTCCACTGGAATGTGGGGCCTAGAAGATATCTTAAAAACTACTTTTAGGTTTTGAAAAGGTGATGTTATCTACGAAGAAAGTTAAGAATCTTTATGAACACCAGCTTATGGGGAGAGGTTAAGAATCTTTATGACCACTGTAGCTCTGAAGTGGCAGTTACGGGGGGGACAGTTACTAATTATTTTCATTATTTTTAGCTAGGCCCTTACCACAGTTCTCACCCTGCACCCCATTATTGAAGGGTGGTTTCATTTGTACAACAAAATACAAATAATTTCTGCAAATAAATTTTTAAAAGAATTCATAGAAAAATATGGGCAAAAGAAAAAGAAATTAATCCTCAAAAGAGAAAATGCAAATTCATTTCATTTAAAATGAACTATAATGAGGTACTTTTCACACTAAGATTGAAAAAATTAAAAAAGAAGAGATATCAAATGTAGTGATAATGTAAATCAGTGAGGTTTCTAATATGATGGCTGTAGAGAGAAATTGGACTCTGCCAATAAGAAATCGGCAGAAATATAACAATTACTCAGAAATAGAACAATTACTAAGAAATTTCTCTTCCAACTATATAATCTATCAAAATTCTCACACAGTTGTAGAAAGACATATGTGAGTGTTTATAACACCATTGTTTGTAGTCAAAAATAAAATTCTGGAACTAATTTTAATCAATGGGATATTAAATATTAAGGTATATTCATAAACTAAGTATTATATGAAAATTAAAATAAACAAATTAGAGCTCTCTATATATCTACCATTATAGATAAACCACAAAACAGCAAATTAAAAAGTAGCAGATGAATATACAAACTATAAAACCATTTATAAAAATTAATATACACAAAAATTTATACTTTGTAGGGATATATTATGCTGGTTTTAAAAATGTCCACAAATTTTCTGCCAGTTGTGTTTTCATAAGATGTAGCCTAATTTACCTCCTGTTAAATGTAGGAAGACTTAGTGATTTTTTTCTAAATAAATTAAATGTAGCAAAATTGGCATTGTTTTATTTCCAGGACTAGATTAAGGGGGCATCATGGCTTCTGTCTTGCTCTCATGGCTTGCTTAATCTAGGGGAAACTGGCTGCCATACCATGTGGACATTCAAGCTGCCTTGTGGAGAAGCCAACATGGGAGGATCTGAAAGTTTCTGAAACCATTGATTAACTACCAGCATCACTCAACTGGCCAGCCATCTAAGTGAGTCAAATAAGAGAAATAAGAAAAATTTAAAAAAAGAAAGAAATATGTTAACATAATAAAATGCATTAACATTGTAATTCAACACTATATAATTAAAAATTAATAAGCTAGAATTAAGAAGCAACTTTATTAGCTAAGATATGAATAATTTATGCAAAATTTAAAATTGCAGTTGTTTTCAAAAAATAATCATCTACCATAAAAATACAAGAAAATTAATTTCCCATTTTTAGACATGTAAGAGAATTAAATAAGTGGCCAAAATAAACATTAGTAGACATAAATAATTTCTACCTATGTGTCATTTTTTTGTCACATAGAAAATGTAAAAAATGTGTAGGAAAATACAGGACACACACATACACACATATAAAGACCACTTTAGAACTAACATAATAACAACAAAAAAATGGTCATGTCTAAGTGAAAAAGAAAAACTATAAAGCTTTCCTAAAAGTCATAAAAGAGGACCTCCATGAACTGAGAGAGATCTTATTCCTGTAAGAGAGAATTCACCATTGTAAAAATGTCATTTCTCCTTCAATTACTCTATAAATCCCTACAGGACTTTTATGAAACTTGTCAAAGTCTTAAAATGTCTCTGAAACTGAAAATGTACAATAATAGCCTAGTATATTTTGAAGAGGAGAACAGTGAGCAGATACATCTCTGATACCAAAATACGCAATATGCACTATTTAACACAGTGTGATATTATCAAAGGTATGTGTGGACTTTATCTTCTTGCACCCTACACAGGAATGTTTTAAAACATTAGTTTACACATGTATGCCTTAAGGATTCAGTTGCTTTACCAACAAATTCAGCTACAGTCATGAGCCACATAATGATGTTTTAGTCAACTACAGAGCACATATCTGATGGTGGTCCCATAAAAGTATAATGGAGCTAAAAAATTCCTATTACCTAGTGATGTCATAGCCATCATAAAGTTGTAGTGCAACACATTACTTTTCCCAGGTTTAGAAATGTTTAGATAGATGGATACTTACCCTTGTGTTAGAATTGCCTACAATATTCAATATAGTAACATGCTGTACAGGTTTGTAGCCTAAGAGCAATAGGTTATACCATTTAGCCTAGGTGTGTAGGAGGCTATACCATCTAGGTTTATGTAAGTCCACTCTATGATGTTCACACAGCAACAAAATTACCTAAGGACATATTTCTTAGAATGTATCCTCATTGTTAAGTGACCATGATTATAGATCTACTTTGACCAGATTCAAACCTTAAAAATTCCTGCCTATTATCATCTGAAATACAAGCATTGCTTTTTTTTTTACTATAATACTTATCTACCTTGTACCCTTGTTCATTATTTCCTTGCCATCCCAGAATTCTTCGTCAGGAACTTGTTGTCTTCATCCCTAATTGCCTGTTATTAGAATCCTAAGAGAGCTTCTCCATTTAAGAGATGTGGGAGTATAACAGTGCAATGAAATTCTGACAAAAATAATCTTGTTAAAGCTCAAATCTTGTAAACTTTAAGTACTTTTACATCCCTACCCAAATTTTGCTAGTGCTAGCTAACAATGGCCTCCCTTTAAACAAAATGCTGTTAGGAATGCAATTCTGCAGTTTAGCATATCTTAATTTTATACAAACTTTCTGTGAAAACTATAGTTGAATGATGGATATAACTACATAAAATTTAAAGTTCTATAATAGCCCAAACACCATAAATAAAAGTCATAAATGACAGAGCTAGAGTAAATGTTTATAACATGAAACAGAGTATCAACATCCTTAATATGTAAGAAATTTCCATAAACTAATCAGGAAAAAATAAACTACCAATGAAAAATGTTTCAAGTATGAAGAAACAATATATGTAAGAAGAAAGTACATATAAATTGTGAACATAAAAAATCCTAAAATTTATCTTTAATATTATAAGCAACCTGAGTAATACAAATTAAAAAAAAATAACATGCAACTTTTAATTGATCATATCAAACAAGAAAATAAATGATCATGAGCAATGCTGATAAGGGTAAGAAATTTGCTATTTTCATACACTATTATAAGAGTAAAATTTGACACATACATTTGAGAGGTCAGTTTGGCAGAATCTATCAACATTTAACATACTTACAACTTTTCAAGTAGCACTTTTTCAGGATTTCCAAGCAAAAATATGTGTGCAATGATGTTTGCTGCTGCATGGTTTAAAATAGCAAAGCACCATCCAAAGTCCTTTAAGGAAGAAATTACTAAATAAATCATGGTACTTCAGTACACTGAATTGCTGTAAGGTAATTAAAAATAAAATTGATCTATATATATATATATAGAAATGGACACACCACAAAGTTATGACATATTCTCAAGTCCACTAGAAGAAAACAAAGTATATGCATAGGCCTTCCATGAAAGGATCATGTTATAGTGGTTAATGCCAAGTGTTCTGGAGGCAGATTGTCTGAGTTTGAATCACACATTTGCTACTTACTTTACATGTGGTCTTGGGTGGATCACTTTACCTTTTGGTGCCTATAGTTTTAACCTGTAAACTATGAGGATAAGTATAATATTTATCCCCAAATATTTGGGTTTCCTTTATGGCTCATTTTAGAATGGACATAGAGTACTAAGGGACTTTTGTTTTGAGCTGTGGACATTGAACGAAATTCTTGGACCAAAAGAAAAGTCTCCTGGAGTGGAAGGGGGGTGGCAGGGAAGAAAAGAGACAGTCTTGAGACATTATAAACTGTTAGAGTGGTTACCCCTTAAAAGAAGTGTCAGATTAAAAGATAGCATTAAGAATACTTCTAATTGTTATTTTCTGTAATCTGCAGTCTTTAGAACTTGCTTTTTAAAGCACTGTTATCAATACTCGAATATTGTATAATTTACATAGATCTTTTTAAACAAGGAAGAAAAACAAATCATTAAAAAAAACGAGAAGCAAACAAGATAGTTTCTATCTTCGTTTTTTTTTTATTTTATTTTCAGCATGCCACTATTTTTCCCACATAAACTATGTATTTACTATTAAGAGATGAGGTTTATAATGTATGTGGTTTATAACAGCTCTTATGTGCATTCGGATGCTTAACTCATTCTGCTGCAAAATGATTTTATAAGAGGGACTTCAAACTCCATTTCAAGCTCATGTAATCTGCTAAATAAATGTGGGTTAATTTATCATTTAATTTGCAAAATGTAATATTTAGACTTAAATTTTTTTTCCTGGAGAGTCAAGTACCATAATTTTGCATAAGTGTGGAAAGTCCAATTTTAAAAATTGCTGTCTAGTTGTTTCTTATATTTACAAAGGATCAAATGATAAAAACTAAAGCTTTTAAAAAGAAAATCCAAGGGATTAACAAGTTTATTATTGTTCATTTTAAAACATTGTTTTATAAATGTAGACACTTTCACTTTTATATTTAAACACTAAAATCCCCATTTATTGGGGATGTAAATTATTGAATTGTGCTATATAGATATGCATTGGGACTTATTTCACAGCATCACAGCAGTAGTGGATCAGAAATATAAAACACTTCTTATCATACACTGAATGTTTCTTCATGTTCAAGTTAAAAATTTTATGCTGACTAATGGAAAACATTTTTGTCATTTTTGCTCCCTCATAAATATGTATATGACTGTCTTGTGTGTTTCTGTGAACATTCAGTAAGATAGCACCTCATTTAAAATTGCTTGGACAAATTCAAGTTATAGCAGAAATGATTGATGTAAATATATTAATATTTTAAAATATATTTTACAAAGCCCAACATAATGTGATCTTTTATGAAAAAGAAAATATGAAAATGTTTTGTTTCATATAGTGAAAAAACAATGTAAAGTCCCAAGATGTCAGAGTAATTTCATAAACACATATAAAACCTGAAAATTAGAAACCAATGAAGATTAAAATTAATGAAATAAAGATGAATTATATTAATCACAGTAAACATCATATTCAATGGTGAAAAGTTGAAGGATTTCCCTCTAAGATAAGGAACAAGACAAGAATGCCTATTCTCACTATTTCTATTCAACATAGTACTAGAAGTCCTAGCCAGAGCAATTAGGCAAGAGAAAGAAATAAAAGGTATCTAAATACAGGTAACAAAGAAAGAAGTGAAATTGTCTCTTTTTGCTAATGACATGCTCTTATATATAGAAAACCCTAAAGACTCCACCAAAAAAATTGTTAGAACTGATAAGCAAATTTAGTTAAACTGCAGGATACAAAGTCAACTTATAAAAATCAGTAGCATTTCTGTATACTAATAACAAACTATCCGAAAAAGAAATTAAGAAAATAATCCCATTTACAATAGAATAAAAAATATACTTAGGAATAAGTTTAACCAAGGTGGTCAAAGATCTGTATACTGAAAACTATAAAATAATGATGAAATGAATTGAAGATGATACAAATAAATGGCAAGATATCCTATGTTTATGGATTGGAAAAATTAATATTGTTAAAACGTCCATACCACAGCAAGTAACCTACAGATTTGATGCAATTCCTATCAAAATTCCAATGTCACTCTTCACAGAAAAAAAATCCTACAATTTGTATGGAACTACAAAAGACCCTGAATAGCCTGAGAAATCTTGCACAAAAAGAACAAAGCTGAAGGCCTCACACTACTAGATTTCAAAATAAATTTCAAAGGATAGTAATCAAAACAGCACGGTACTGGCATAAAAACAGATACGTGGACAAACAGAATAGGATAAGTTCAGAAATAAACCCACCTATTTAGTCAATTGATTTTCAACAAAGTTGCCAAGAACACAAAGTGAGAAAAGGATAGTCCCTTAAAAAATCGATGCTGGGAAAAATTCCACATGCAGAAGAATAAAAACAGACCCCCTTTCTCACTTCTTACACAAGAATCAACACGTAATAGATTAGAGACTTATATGCAAGACCCGAAAATATAAAAGTACTAGAAGAAAACACTAAGGAAAAAGCTCCATGACATTGGTCTGGGCATTGATACCTTGGATATGACCCCCAAATCAAGGACAACAAAACAAAAATAGACAAATGGGATTGCATCAAAGTAAAAAAAAAAGCCTCTGCAGAGTAAAGGAAACAATTAACAGTGAAGAGACAGTGCACAGACTGGGAAAGAAAATTTGCAAATCATCTAAAAGGCTAACACAAGGAAATTAAGCCACTCAATAACAACAACAAAAAAAAAACAACTAACTCTATTAAAAAATGAACAATGGACCCAAATAGACATTTCTTAAAATAAGGCATACAAATGGCCAACAGATATATGAAAAAATGTTCAACATCACTAATTGCATGAGAAATGGAAATTAAACCCACAATAAGACACCTGTTGTGTTGGCTATTATCAACAAGATGAAAGATAAGTACTGGCAAGGATGTGAAGAAAAGGAAACCCTTGTACGCTGTTGGTGGCATTGTAAATTAGTATAGCCATTTTGGAAACCAGTATGGAGGTTCCTCAAAAAACTAAAAATGGAATTTTCACACGATCCAGCAATTCCACTTCTGGGCATATATCTAAAGGAATTGAAATCACTATGTCAGATGTCTTCACTCCCATATACATTGCAGCATTATTCACAGTAGCCAAGATACAGAAACAACTGAAGTGCCCATCAACAGAAGAATGAATTTTTCAAAATGTGGTATCTACCTATCTATCTATCTATCTATCTATCTATCTATCTATAAACATACGCACATAGATACACAGTGGAACAGTATTCAGCCTTAAAAAAGCAGGAAATTCTGTCATTTGTGACAATATGGAAAAAAAAAAACTTATTTTCACTTAGCTAAGTGAAATAAGGCAGGCACAGAGAGACAAATATCACATTATCACACCACATTTAAGTGTGGAATCTAAAACAGTTGAATTCATAGAAGTAGATGCACACAGAGAAAGTAGCTTTTCTCACTTCTCCCCACCTCCAAGGGCAGAGTGCCTTGCACCTGCTTGAAAGTCCCCAGGCTAGGGGAGGGGTGCTGCCCGAAACTGCAGCAGCTAGTGCTGGGGGCAACCACTCAGGACTCGGCAGATGTTGGTTTGGCAGGGGCTTAATCAACAGGCTGTCAGCTGTTCCCTCTGCATCACAGTCCCGCAGTCTCACTTCTGCCTAGTAGAGGGCCCTGCTCTTTCTGTCTCGCCCCAAGCCAGCCGAATGGTCAGCGGTTTCCAGGGGCAGAGCCCCCTTTTCAGTGTTCACCTCCTTTGTTCTGGTCCTGCTGACCACCAGAGGCAAGGTGCTTGTCACCAAACTCCCTCCCGCGGTCACAAGAAGTAACCACTCAGACCAGTCCCTCCCCTGCCCAGTGCGGTCCTAGCACAGAGCAACAGGAGTTCAAAATGTTTCCCACTATTGTCTCCTCTCCACAGAGCCTGTCGTCCCATGCCAGAACTTTGCACCGACTTTAGGCGTGTCCCTGTGTGAGTGGGTGTGGAAGTCAGTGGAAGAGCCGGGCATCCTCCTGTCAGTTGGATGACACTAGGCTGGCTGGCCGGGCAGGTGCGGCCGTCCTGCACTCTACTCCCTGTTGTATATCGCACACTCTCCAGTCTTTGCTATCATATCTCCCATTCACCTTTTTATCCTGTACTGCACATCCCTCACTGTTTCTCTGCAGCTTCACAATGCTGTTCTTTGTGGGGGAGCGATCCACTGGTGTGTAGCCATCTGAGTTCTTCACCTCCTTCTCTGGGATCAGAGAGCCAGGAGGTCACCACTAATCTGCCATTTGTTTCTCTCCATAAGAATAATTTTAAATTTAAACCTAAGGTGTGAAATTATAAGAATTCTAGAAGAAAATGTTGGAAAAACTCTTATGGACATTGGCCGAGGCAAAGAATTTATGAAGAAGACCCCAAAGGCAATCACAGCAACAAAAAAGATAAATAAATGGGACCTGATCAAATTAAAAAGCTTCTGCACAGCCAAGGAAACTACCATGGGAACAGACAAGCCACAGAATGGAGAAAATATTTGCATGTTACACATCCAATAAAGGGCTGATAACGAGAATCTATATAGAATTCAGGAAAAGCAGCAAGAAAAAATCAAACAGCCCTATCAAAAAGTAGGCAAAGGATATGAACAGAAACTTTTCAAAAGAAGATAAACCAATGGCTAACAAACAGATGAAAAAATGCTCAACACCTCTAATCATCAGGGAAATGCATATCAAAACCACAATGAGATATCACTTATCCCCAGTGAGAATGGCCTTTATCAAAAAGTCCCAAAACAATAAATGTTGGCATGGATGCGGAGAGATGGGAACACTCATACACTGCTGGCTGGACTGCAAACTAGTACAACCTCTGTGGAAAGCAATATGGAAATACCTCAAAGAGATACAAGTAGACCTACCATTTGATCCAGCAATCCCATTACTGGGCATCTGCCCAAAAGAACAAAAGACATTCTATAAAAAAGACACCTGCACTCAAATGTTTATAGCAGCACAATTCACAATTTCAAAGCTGTGGAAACAACCCAAGTGCCCATCAATACGTGAGTGGATTAATAAAATGCGGTATATGTAAACCATGGAGCTCTACTCAGCCACAAAAAAACAATGGTGATATAGCACCTCTTGTGTTATCCTGGATAGAGCTGGAGCCCATTCTACTAAGTATCACAAGAATGAAAAAACAAACACCACATGTACTCACCATCAAATTGGTATTAACTGATCAACACTTAAGTGCATTTATAGTAATAACATTCATCAGGTGTCAGGCAGATGGGGGGGATGGATATATACACATGTATTGGGTGCAGTGTGCACCGTCTGGGGGATGGACATGCTTGAAGCTCTGACTTGGGTGGGACAAGGGCAATATACGTAACCTAAACATTTGTACCGCTGTAATATGCTGAAATAAAAAAAATTTAAAAAGAATAATTTTAAATAGCATAAACACTAATATATAAAAAGACATACCAAATGCCTATATATATATATATATAAAATAATTAAACTTCTCATTTAGAGACAATACCTATCTGCTTGAATAAAAGTAATAAATTAAAGAATATACTGCTTATGTAAGAAAAACCTGGAGCACAAAGTAAAAATAAAATGACATAACAATACAGTTTTGAATACAGAGCATTTAAGTGTTTTTGTCTGTGATGTGTATAAGAAGATATAGGTAAATAATATGCCCAATTATTTGTACCAGTATTATAATTGATTTTTATTTTATGATTTGTAATTTTTTTATATTTTCATTTTTATCATAAAGGCATATGCTTTACAATTAGAAAAAGATATGCGAAAGTTTTAATTTTAAAAACAAAGGTTTCTGGATTATTTACTATTTTGTTTTTGTAGAATATTTCTCTTCTTTCTTGCTTAATTAACTAGTCAGGTCAGTGTTTTGTTATTTTAGCAAAGATGAATAGATCTGGGAATTAATGACTATGAGCAGGGGAATATTCTTAAATATCTTGACCATGATTTTAATGTATCTCTAGAAACATGAGATATTAAATGAGCTGGGACTTGTTTATTTTTCATCATTTGAAGGAATTTTTGTTCTTACCTGATCTACTTGCCCCTAAAGCTCTTGAAATTTATAAACCTAATTTCTTATATCAAGTGCCGGCTTTTGAGTGTTTTTTTTTTTTTCATTTGAAAAGGGTGCAGACATGTTTAAAAATGACAGAGAAAACATCATTCATGATTCCAGCTTGACGTAGAATTTAAGTTTTAACATTGGCATTTTAATCATACTTTATGAGACCAATCATCAGCTCCCCCTCATCCTCGGTATGATTCCTGTGCCCATGCAGCACCATTTTTCAACTGTGGCAAAGGATTCTTTTGCCTCAAAGTATTTTTGATCATTCATAATCTTACTTACCCAGAGCTAATTGCTTAAAATTCCCTTATACATTTTCCTTTTGCTAAGTTCCACTTTAGGCTCACCACTGCTAGAGATTTATTTTTGCTTCTCTTCTCCTCTCTGCATGAATTCTTCCTGGCCCCTTTCCACTCCATTTATTCCTGAGATCTTTTAATTCCTTGCCTCTTTTCAATGTTGAGAGATTAAATTCAGCCTCAGCTTTTCTCCGCGAACACACATATTCCAATGCATGCCAAAGCGCAGCAAAGCAAAGGGGCTTCTAATGAATAATACTATTCAAATTTAAAAAGTCTTATTAAGCATGCTTTTTGAGTCTCATTCCCCTCCCCAAACACAAGTATTTTTTTCCTAATACATAGCATGCTTTCCTCGAAGGGAGTTCACAGGGCTCATCCTACTCCCATGTGAGATTCACCTCAAGGTGACTGCTCAAGGTTTCATTCCATCCTTGTCTTGATTTTCTGCTTCTATAGCCACCTGATATGCTGATAATTTCAAGGTTCCAGAATAATTTTCCTAACCCTAATAAGGAATTTTATCATCACAACAATTCAGTGTGTGTTCACTGAATTCACCAATACAAAACTGGTCTTCTTCTGCCAGTACAATAACAGGAATTGGTCTAAATTCTAAACGTGGTTTGATTTAATTAATGTGGCTTTTTTTCCCCTCCTTCCTAGACTAATTACCACAACTGAATGATAGATTTGGGCCATCCTATATACAATGATAATAGTTAAAGTGTTTGATATGAGATTAGAGACTGTCACGGGAGTGAGACGTCAAGAACTACCTGGAGGGAGACCAAGGTAGAGGCCTTTGAATTTGCCTGAGTAACAGATTATGGTAATAGTTATTAGCTTGGCCTAGAGTAGGGACAGCAAAAATTCAGGCAAGTGAAATAAGTTTGAAATTCATTAGGGAAAAAAATACGTAGGACTTCAATACACATATATTATACTTAGACATAATCAGGGAGAAGTGAGGAATGAGGCAGAAGCACAAAAGCAGTGCTCAGACTTCTGCCTTGCATCGGTGGATGATGATGGAACCATTCAACGAAACAAGAAACCCTGGAACCAAGTTGTTGGGATTAGAAGGGGATGGATATTGTTAAAACTTACCCTTTCTTCTGCAATAACCACTTAATGGGTCTCTTTGTCCCCTCTCACCTCTTTATTAGAGAGAGATGTTGTCATACTGCTTTTAATGATTATTTACTGGCTGCAAAGTGTTGATGTAACACTTTGAGTAATCATATAGACTCTCCTGTTACTGTCATGAGGTGTCTCTAAGGTAGGTGTTTCTAAGCCCAAGGTCAGAGAGAGGAAACTAAAACACAGAATTAAATGGCTTGTTCAAAATCACATAGTTAATAACTGTTAAAATTCAAATTTTAGGGGTCAGACTCTGTACTTCTGCATATCATCTGCCTCCTTAAAATCCCCTCCCCCCACTAAAATTTAGAATCGATGCCCGTTTGGTCACACTAACTCTACTATTGGGCTAACGAACTCTAACTCTAATATTGGACTACTTTCCTGCAGCATATGGCTTTTCTGAGTATTGCTTCTTGTCACCAGCATCCCAAATCAGGTATTTCTTTCTACAATGCTTATTCTATTAGATTTCCTCACCCTGTATTTCATCAATTTAAAAAAATGCATTTTTGCCCTTGGTTATAGTAATTCTAAAATTAATATTTGTTAAAGTTCATGAGATATGAGTATCATGGCACAATTTAATTGGCAGACTTTTTTCTTAGTGGTACATATAACTGGTACATCTTACAAATAATGCCATCTTAGATTCTTTGAAAGAGGGTATGTCATGTTATTTCCTGACTTTACATCTTTAGAGAAACTCATACATTGATATTGAATGAATTGATATCTTATATGATTGAGACACTACAAACTTAGGTGGCTCTAATGCTACCTGGTAAAGGATGTTTCCCTAATTCAATCATTCCTTCACACTCTTCTAGGCTGTCATTTCATAACTCTCTTCTCTCCTTGAACTTCTAATAATGTGTCTCCTATGCACATTCTCAATCTTAGTAACCAAACAGAATCGTGAGTATTCTGAAGTTTTTGGACACAGTACTCTCTACTTAACAATTACGTATTTTGTTAGTTGTGTTCCTATATACACTCACTAATATTTTTGTCTGTTTGTTTTATCCATTAATGAGGAAAATGAGTTAAAATCTCAAATAATAATTGCAGACACTTCTAATTTTTTATTCTGTTTATTTTTACTTAACATACTCAATGCAATGATTTTACACATAAACACTTTTATAATTTTATATTCCTGTGAATTGAAATGTTTCTTATCAAATTTCTTCTATTTTAGTATTAATTTCTATACATTTAATGCAGTTATTAATATGATTAGGTTCTAATCTATTATACCATCTGCTATTTTCCATTTGTTCCATCTGTTCCTTATTCTTTGATTTTTGCTTTTTGTTGTTGGTGGTGTTATTTAAATATTTTCTATTATTTCTTCACTATTAGATTTTTATAGTGATCCCTAATAATTACTTATAACAGTTTAATTCTTACATCCTATTTCATGGAAGATATAAAAACCCTAAAACTATTCTCTCCTTTAAGTCCCCATATTTTGTGACATTATCATCATATACTTTGCCCCTATATATGTTATAAATCATATAGTGCAAAACAGGTTGGGCATTTCTAATCTGAAAATCCAAAATTTAAAATGTTCCAAAATCCAAAACTTTTTGAGTTCCAACATGATGCCACAAGTGGAAAATTCTACATGTAAGTACTTAACACAAATTTCATTTTATGTTCCGAATTATTAAAAATATTGTATAAAATTATGTTTGTAAGTTGTCATGAAACATAAAAGAATTTTATGTTTAGACTTGGGTCTTATCCCCAAGATATTTTATTGTGTATGGGCAAATATTCCAAAATTAAAAAAAATTAAAAATTTGAAACAATTCTGGTAGCAAGCATTTTGAATAAGGGATGGTCAACCTGTATAGACAATTGTATTAATTTACTTAGGCTGCCATAACAAAGTACCATAGACTTGGTTGCTTAAACAACAGAAATTCGTTCTCACAGTTCTGGAGGCTGGGAAATCTGAGACCAGAGTGTTATCATGGTTGAGTTCTGGGTGAGGACTCTCTTTCTGGCTTGTAGATAGCCACCTTCTCCCTGTACCCTCACATGGTGGAGAGAGAAGGATCGAGCTCTATGGTGTCCTTCTTTTCATAAGGGCTCTAATCCTACCTGATCTTAACCTAATCACCTCTCACCTCTAAAAACCATCTCTTTGTAGCGTAGACCTTCAATATATGAATTTAGGCAGGGCAGGAGGGGCACAATTGAGTCCACAGCAACAATATGATACAATACAGCTCTTTTTTGCTTTAATCAATCATTATTTGCATAATTTAAGAACAGAGATAAAACATAATCTTGTTTGTTCACTAACATGTTTATATTATCTCTGCTATTTTTTTTTTTTACCTGTAGATCTGTATCTCTACTTGGAATTATTTACATACATGTTGAACAACTTTATTTAGCATTTCATGTTGTTTAGTTGCCCTCTCAACAAATTCTCTCAGCTTCAGCTTAGCTGAAAGTTTCTTTATTTTAAACATTTTCTTTAAGGGAATTTTTACTGGATATTGAATTTTGGACTAATAGATTTTTTAAAAAAAATTCTTTCAGCACTTTAAATATGGCATTCATTTTTTCTTTGTGATGAGAAATCAGCCAACATTTGTTTTTATTATACTTCTACATATGATTTGTCTTTTTTTCCTCCTGTGGCTGCTCTTAAACTTGTCTGCATATATTTGATTTTCAATGTGTTTCTTTGTTTTTACCTTGCATGTACTTTTTCTAAACCTCTTAATTCTGAAGATAATGTTTTAAATCAACTGTGGAAAATTTTTCAACATTATTTTTTCATTTGTTTTCTGACTTATTATATCTTTTATCCATTTCTGGTTTATACTACTGGGTATAGTCATGCAAGAAACCAAAGATCAGACCATTTTCTTTCAATCTTCTCTCTGTTTTTCAGCTTGGGTAATTTCTATTGATCTGTTTTCAAGTTCACTGACCTTTTCTACTGATATGTCCAATTTACTATTCATCAAATCTAGTCATTTTTTAAATTATGACAAGGTGGTTTTTAGTTTTATAATTTCTGCGTGGTACCTTGTTTTTTAGTTTCCATTTCTCTGCTGAGATACTTTAGCTTTTCACACATTATGTCTATATTCCCCTTCATATCCTTTACATGATTATAATAGCTATTTTAAAGTTCTTGTGCTAATTTTATTGTCGGGATAAATTTGTGGTTGGTTTTTACTGACTGTTCTTTCTACAGATTATGTGTCATATTTTCTTCTTTTTTTCATGTCTAGTACTTTTTAAATGTATGCTGGAAAATGTGGATGGTACATTTTACAGAGTCTGAATTATGTTGCTTTACTTTAAAAGTTGTGACATTCAGTTATAGTAGGCAGCTTCATTATCTGGGGATCCTCTTGATTTTGTCAAAGGCTTGGCATTATGCTCTATTGAGAGAGGTATATTTGGTTTGTTCTTACCCCTAAATCATGATCCTTATTCTAGTGCATAGTCCTTACTCCTAAAGTATGATTTTTACGGTTTTTCAAATCTCTCCACTCCGGCTGGACTGGAACTCCAACATCCACCAGCCGTAAACAACCTCTTGTATCTATGATCTACTTGTAGCCTGTTAGATCTTGCTGAGTTTTGCTCTGTGTGTGCACAGGCCAGACCCTGGCCAAACACCCAAGGGGAACATCTTCTAATGACTTCCTCAAGTGCTTTGAGCTTTGATCCCTGCCTCCTCAGTTCAGCAAGAGGATCACTCTCCTTTTGGGCTCTACCTCCACACCGGACTATCAGAGTTTCCAGGGAGAATGCCAATACAAACATAAGACATAACTTGTGTGTTTCACTTCTCTCAAGGATCACTGTCCTCTGTTGTCTGTTATCAAATGCCTGAAGTGGGAAGATGAGTCAGATGCCAGTTAATCCATCAAGGCTGAAAGAGAAATAAAATCTCGAAAAATGCTAAAAGAGAAGTCCTAAGTCTTGTGTTAAATTGTATTTTTTCAAGCTATCATCTTTCACGTTTTTGTTTTTAATTTCAACTGTATCTAGCAATCCAGAATTTTCTAATTTGCTGACTGGAAACTTTTTGGACAATTTTCATAGTCCTGATTTCCTAGGAAAGCCTGAGTTGGGAATTCTGTGAAAGTGACATATCCAGGGAGGGCTCTCAGGAAAAAGGTCACGAGAAAAGCAAGACAGTGAAGGGAACAAGCCAAGCAAGGATGTGTTTTTGCCTGGAGACCAGCTTTAGACTGGTGCTATGAGAAGTTGGAAATGGACAGAACACAGAGTTATTCTCCACCCTGAGGCAAGGGATCTAGGTTTATGCACCCTCGTTTTATTCAGTTATCGATTAATGACTGTCTTGGGAAGTCAAGGAGGGAGTTAAGGGATATGAATGCATAATCTCCCAGGCAAGTTTGCTCCTATTTAGCTGAGGGAAATTTCTTCAGTGAAAGGAGCACGTCTGAGGCTTTAGCAGCCAACATTCAGCTTTCTGGTGAAGGGAACTTGAAAAAAGAGGCTACAGTCAACTATAGTCTTGGAAATTAAATAAATAATTTTTGGATGTAGTAGGTAGAATAGATTTTAAATAAAGGCAGCACTAGGACTTAGTGTTAGATACTTTTATATCCAAAGCAGCCTTTTCAGTTCCAGGCTTATTCAATAGAGTTGAGTTTGTTGAAAAAGTAGAGCATTACTATATATAGCTTGCAAAATATGCTTTTACAAACCTCCCTGTAAACCATATCTCTAGGTTATCTGAGAAATTCTAAATTGTTCAATTCAAACCTGATTACTTTATCTTGGGATACCTAAAATAGCTAATATTGAATATTAGTTACCTTTATTAAATATTAGGGAAAGCTTTATATTTCTTTTTAAATTGAAAAAATCTTGAATTTGGATAATTTCCAATTCTGAGGTAAAATATCACAGAAAAATGGTAACTTTGATAACTTCCAACTTTAGCAAATCTTATTTTTACAAGGATAGAATTATCAATTTTCTGTATCTAAAAACATGTATTGCTTCTGAAAAGAAAGAATTGATCTCTGCAGAATTTTTTACTCATTATCTTCTTAGGAGTAGCATATAACTTTCTTCCTATTAGTTTTGCCATTATGATTATCATCATTGTTGGTGATATCTGCAATCATCTGCTTATCTTTGTCTTACGTATTTTTAATGGTTACAAGTAGAAGTCATCTTTCTAAATACAATTTGGTATTGAATATTTTGAAAAATCCGAAAGTTAATCTTTTTTACATTTAACATCACAAAAATTGAAAATATTTGTTCGAAATAAGATGATTATTACTAATGTTTACTATTTACTGAACATTCATTATGTTGCTTGCAGTGCTTTTTCTGGTTTTCTTTTCCTAAAGAAATGGAAATCATTCTCTCCAACTCTAGCCAACAAGAGAGAATTCTCTCTAAAGATACATAAATTTATGCATAGTTATGATCTTCTAAGGATGATCTATAACACCTGTTTTCAGTTAAAGTGTGGTAAATATTCTGTATAAAACATACTGTGTTAGAAAAGCAATATGGGAAATAAACACCAACATTTCATTAGGCTGCTACATCACTTCATATTGAAAAGCGAGGTAAATTAATCTTTGAAAAAAATGCTGTTACTCATTTTATGTGAAACAACACACTATAAGTTTAAAGGGAAATAAAATAGAGAAAGCCACTCAAAGTTTGTGCTGTAATTGGTGGCATCCTGGCACGATGAGAGCCAAAAAGAAAGAAAAATAAGTGTTTTTTTTTGAGTACCTGAGTTGGAAGAAATAGCCCAGATAGAAAGTGAAATGAATGAGATTTTGAGTAAAAGAAAGAAAATCTAAAAAGGAAAAGAGGAGTTACCTTTCCTTGTTACCTACTTAGGATAGAAGCAAAGGGATTCTTCATAGAGTAAAAAAGTCATCAGTATATCAAATAATGAGGGGGAAAAAAAAGCCTTAAAGTAAGTTTCACAAAATCAGTAAATCTTCATATACCCCCTAACCTTGAAAATATAATTTTGGGAATTTTTAAGACTTAAAGACTGTGTAGGACAAAATGTTACAAACCTTCTAAGAGGACTCACAAGATCAGCACTCATACATTTAGCCCCGTAACCTCTGACACTCTTACTGACAGGTTTCTGCAAACAGTTATTTACTTCCCGAAGAGGAGTCTTGATAGATTCAAGACCTGGTCACTTGTCATTCTTACTTCTTCCATGGCAATTCATTTGGCATTATGCAGACCTATGCATAGAGCTTAGCATGAAAGTTACTGTGAAGAGCACTTGAATTGAAATGTTTGAAATTTCAAAGGACTTAAATGAAGTTTGTTTAGCCTGGCCTCATTTTTCTGGTCAGTAAAGGCTTTTCAGAGAGTGAAAGCCTGAATTTCAGCAGTGTATTCTATGTAAATAAAAGAATCTTCACATAAGACATCTCTTTTAATTAAAGCTGGAAAGCGTAATGCTTCATTTGAGAAACAAAGCTATCTCTCTTCTCAGCTTTCCAGTCTGCAGGTACTTCCTGAATTTAAAATAGAAATGTTAAAATGGTAAGAGCAATCCACGGGCAGATTTCTACAGCCATTTGAAATATCAAGGGTCATTTACATTTGATTATGCTCATGTGGTAGGTGCTCAGTCGACCCTTTAAGGAACTAAAGTGTCTTTCTAAGAATTCTGTGGAAAATAAAAAATGTCACCATTTGTTAGAAGTTTTAGGCAGATAACAACTGAGGACTTCGTGCTCACCTAGAGGCTTGGAATACATATATACCCTGCCAGGGGGGCAGTTACAGGTCAAGAGAAAGTAGGAGCTGGGTGTCCACCCAAGGAGCTAAAAGAGACCAGGCATTATGTCCAGTCTGCATGCTTAGAAAATACAAGGATCAAGCCTAGAAAAAACAAAATCAATATACAAATCCAAAGGATCAGAGCAGGCCAAAAAATGTAGACAAAGCGAAGGTCAGGACCTCTAAAATAGGAGGAGAAGGGCAGTGAGATGTGTATGAAGCTACTCCAAGTGCGGCGGGAATGTACTGGGTGCTGAGACATGCATCAAGTTCAAAAGCGTTGGGTTGGATTAAAGGTATGAAGTCATACAGGTAACAAGCAAGATTGAAATCTATGAAATTAGATGACCTAGTCAAGTTTTCGGCTAGGACACATTATATATCTTAGTGAGAAAAATTCTAATTTTTTGTAGTGTCTGGTACAGAAACAAATTTCAGAGCATTTTGTTACTGTTGCTAAAAATCCATATTTACCAAATTATCTTCATTATATTAATAAGCAAGTTTCCTTTTGCTAGTTAGGAGTTACATTTTTATTTAAAAATAAACTATTTTTATATGCCCTAAATAATGCTACTTTCCAAGGTCTTCCACAATATCCATTATCATTGCAGATGTATCTGCTATGGTAGAATCATATACACTGGTACGTGGCATCTCTTTTGCCATCTACTGGAAACTGCTTCAAATTACAGATTGACACATCAGACTCGAGAAGATGCTGCTAAAAGAATTCCACTCTATATACGGTGTCATAATGGTGAAATTTTGTGGACAAAGTGGTAAAAATAAGCACACTGTGATAACTGCTTTCATTCCTAAATAAGTACAAACCGCCTGTGTGAATTTCTTCACCCAATGTGTCTGATGTGATTTTGCTGGTACAACCAACACGTCATCACCTGATTGTTCTAAATGATCTATTTTTGACACATACGGATGCTCCAAACTTTTATTAATAAGACAAAGACAAGGTTCAACTTATTCCATAAAGAAAATTACCAGTACTTTTAAAATTCATGATTTATTCTAAACATTGATATTCTGAGGTTGCATATTTTCATCATTCTTTTCATGATGTTTACTCTAAGGAAATAAAAAGGATCATGTATCATAAAAAGTATAATTTAGGTAAACTGCACAGATATTAGAAAACCATGGAAAGTATAGTATAATGTATCCAAATGTGGACTTGAAAATTCCTTTCTTTATATTGCTAATAAATTGGGCCTGGAAAGATTTAAAAATACAGTTGTGATAAAATAACAACTGTGTGGTGATAACATTTAGGTAAGAATACCAAGTCTAGAGAAAGGTATGATATAATTTAATCTCAACTACATGAAGCCTTCTTAGAGGGTTTAATTTTCATTAATTTTTCTTCTGATAAGATATTGAGGATCTGGAAACTATTTAAACAAATCAAATTAACAAATATTTTAGGGGTACCGATAATATATTGTATATATTTGTCTACAAAACAAGTGGAATTTCTTGCTATTATAAAAATATGCTGGTTCCAAATAAAATGTATCAACAATTCTTTATGATACTAGATTTTGTTTCACACAATAAAATACAACCATGAGAAACCTTAATATATTGGGAATTTTGTATTTTTCTTCATTAGAAATTGACAAATGATAAGAAGGCAAAAAGCTCAATATCCACCAGCTATCCACATCTGTAAATATTGCAGAAGTGATTTGTATTCACAACAATGCCATGTATGCCTCTGGCTTCTGATCTTTGAATTACGCTTCTTAAAATATATTAAATCAATCTTGAAGAATTATGTGATGGCAAAGATCCTTGAAAGTGTATCTGATTCATCCTGTTGGCTTCAGCTAGAAATGCATAAAAGTCATGCTAGACAGGGGAGTCTTATTATTCAATAACTACACGATAGCAGAATCCACAAATTCTACTCCAAGGAAGTCCATTCTTGAATCCGATGACCTTTGATATCAAAGCAGTTCTAAATATGTGTGACTGGATTTATGCTACTATAGCTTAAATTTATTTCCTTGGTGGAAATATAGAACAACATGATGCTGTCCATTTAGAATTTTATCTGTGAGTTCCATGGAATGTCACCTAGGCACAAGAACTCTCACTAAAAATCCCTTTCATGTCAAAATTAATGTTCATGTTATATACTAGTCTCAGTTTTCACTTTTAAGGAATAAATTTGTTCACGTTTCCACATAGATCCTATTCTATGTTACAGAAATATTGTTTTTAACCTTGAGCAGAGAGTTTCAATGTTCTGTGTTAGCTTTGGCATTCCAAGGAACAAATTATAAGTTCTTTACCTGGATTTCAGTATATTGATTTTTTTTAGCATTTTGGTTTCAATTTTCTCTCTAGCAAGAGGACAATAGACCCATTACCCCAGGAGATTTACGCTTGGCCATGTGTTTGTTAGTATTACAGAGAAATGCTGCAGGGAGTAATATCCAGCTAAAAAGTTTGACTTGGAGAGAAAAAGATTGGAATGCCCTCCTAAAGGTTCTACTTGACTTCTCTAAAGTCCTGAAGAAAGAAAGCATCTTTTAAATATTCCCCACTACAGGAGAACACAGATCCTGCATAGAGTTCTGGTTTATAACTGAAATACATCTATTTTAGAAGGGAGAATCAAGCTTAATGTCATGATTCAATTGGACTGAATCATCATCAGAGTTTGGGACAATACCTTCTAGGTGCATCAAATTAAATCTATCAATGGTAATTGTGTCCACATCACATTTTGTAGTCTTCTTTTCTGATTTAATGACTTCAGTTCCAAGGAAACCAATTTACCTTCCCTAACAAATCAAGAATGTGAGCTGGCCTGATATGTAGAAACTCATTCCAAGAGATGTTCTCTTTCAAGAGACCAATAATGTAATACAGTTTGTATTACAGGGTCATTTTGTTTTATTCTCTCACCCTTTATTCCCTTTGGTTTAACTACATCTTCCTCAAATGTGAAAGTGCTTAGGAGAAATAAATTTAGATTACATATTAATAGCAGATCCAGCCCAATTAGAATAATGGAAATCACTCACCACAACATTTATTCAACCAATGGATGTATGCAACAGCAAGCCTTTATATAGCATAAGTTATGTGCAGTATATTTTGCGAAGTGTTACAAGCTCACAGGTAAATATGTTCTATTCATAAGTTGTAGAAGCATGTACTCTGGAAAACAGTTTGATCTAAAACATACAGATAACTCTTGAACAACATGAGTTTGAACTCATGGGTCCACTTATACAAGAATTTTTTCCAAACAAAAATTAAAAAAATATTTCAGAGATCTGCAACAATTTGAAAAACTAGCAGATGAACTGCATAGCCTAGAAATATCAAAAAAATTGATAAAAAGTTAGGTATGCATAAAATATATGTAGATACTAGCCTATTTTATCATTTGCAGCCACAGAATACACACAAATCTATTATAAAAAATCAAGAGGGATAAAAACTTACACTCACAAACCGTACATGACGCCATTCGTGGTTGAGAAAAATGTAAACAATGTAAAGATGCAGTATCAAATCACGATTGCATAAAATTAACTCTAGTGCATATTGTACTACTGTAATCATTTCACAGCCAGTAAATTGCTTATTGCAGTAAAAAGTGATCTCTCACAGTCCTCGCATATTTTTCATCTCATTTAGTGCAATACTGTAAACCCTGAATAACACCATGGGACTCATACGAAGTGCCACTAGTGATGCTGAAGTGTACCCAAGAAGCAGAGAAAAGTCATGACATTACCAGAAAAAGTTGAATTGCTTGATATGTACCATAGATTGAGGTCTACACCTGCCATTTCAGAAGGACGATTCATCTTGTAAACAGAGGATGTAAACTTATGGTATTGATAAATACCATACAATCCTGTAAATGTATTTTCTTTTCCTTATGGTTTCCTTAATAACATTTTCTTTTCTCTGGCTTACTGCATTGTAAGACTACAGTGTATAATATATGTAACATACAAAATACATGTTAATCAACTGTTTGTTATAGGTAAGGTTTCTAGTCAACATTAGGCTGTTAAGTTTTAGGCAAGTCAAAAATTGTACGTAGACTTTCAACTGTGCGGGAGGTCGGAATGCCTAACCCCCTCATTGTTCAAGGGGCAAATGCACATGTATTTGATCCTTTGAATTAATGCCTTCATAAGATACAAAATGTTTTATTTTGGATCTAGCATCTTTTAATCAATAATATGTTATACCACCCAGCCTTGTCATATATATAGCTGAGGCTTGACGATTTTCATTGCAATAAATGGTATCATTTGATAATTATATTATATGGCAGTCCTCTATCCATTCCATTATTGATGGCCACTTGTATCACTTCCAGGTTTTAACAATTACAAATAAAGCTGCTATGGACACTTTGGGCATGTCTTGCTGCATATGTGCACCCACATATGTTGCACATGGAAAGGAATTTCAAAATCATGTAAAATGTCTACTTTCAAAGTTGACAGATAATACCAAATGGTTTTCCAAAGTGTTTGCACTAAATTTTAGTTCCACCGGCAGCGCATAAGAGATCCTGTTGCTCCAGATTCTTGTAAAAACTTGGTATTCTCAATCTGTATAATCATTCTGGAGGCTGTGTACCAGTAGTTTGTAGTAGTTTTGATTTGCATTCTCCCGATGATTAGTAAATTTGCACATCTTTTCATATTTTTATTGGCCGATTTCACATTCTGTTTTATAAAGTGCCTGTTTAAGTGCCTAGACCATTTTATTTTGGATTCTGTCTTACCCTGTTTGATTTGCAGCTTTTTCTATATTCTAGCCTTTTCTAGAGCCTTTTCTAGATTATATGGATTGTAAATATTTCCCCCCATTCTGTCTTTTCTCTCTTTGGTTTCGTGTTTAGGAGATCTTTGTCAAACATTGATCAAATGGCATTTTTCCTATAAAAGAATAGATGAAGTGTATGTTCTAAAATGTTAAGTAGCATAACACTGACAATTGTCATCACAGAAAATGTCAGCAAATTTGGAACACTTGTTTTTAATCGTAGTTATTAAAAACTGTATTACTTCTCTCTGAGTTCAGCAACTGTTATGAGTTCCAGATGTCTTTTTTCTCTTAATGGTGACTTTGGTACATTATTGTAATTTAGTACAATTCATCAATCTTTTTTATTGTTAATGCTTTTGGAAGTCCTGTTTAAAAATATTTCTCTGCTCAGTGTCATAAAGATGTTCTTCAATGTTTTTTAAAATCTTTCGTGGCTTGCTTTCAACATTTAGAGCTACTGTGTACCAGCAATTGCCACTTTATATATGATATGAGAAAGGGTCAAGTTTTTTTTTTTCCATAGAAATATCCAATTGGCACAGTCCATTCTGAAACAAGTCTTTTTTCACCAATCTGCCATTTCTTCATTGTCACATATAAAATTTTATATATTCATGGGGCAGTTCTGATAGATCTGCTCTGTTCTATTAATATATTTGTTTATCTTACCCAATACTTACTCTCATATTTATGGTGCTTTATATTAAGTCTCTATATATGGTAGGACAAGTTCCCTTTCCCTCGGGTCACCCTGTCTATTCCTATACTCCTTCCACAAAAATCCCAGCACAAACACAGCAAACATGGGGAGATCAGCTAGTACTATAAGGGCAAGCAGTGTAAGAGCATCCTTGCCTTACAAGGTGGCATTTTAAGTCGTCGCAAGTGTCTTGCCCACAAATATGGGGATGCAGTAAAGAGATGTAAGAATGAAGTCTAGCAGCAGATGCTAGTCACAGAATTGCCATGGCTTAGAAAGTGAGTATTTGGCATCCTGCAGGGCCAGGGGAAGTCCCCTGCCAGCTCCCTAGGCTGGCATCACCCAGCATCTCGCAACAGTTTGAATTCGCATGGTCTGAGGACTGACCCTCTGCCACCCTGGTCAGGCAGAGCCACAGTCAGCCAGATGGAGCAAGGCTGTGCACCTGCAATTCACTGAGAAGCCGCAAAAGTAGTGAGACACAAGAATGTACTTACCTCAAAGTACCAAGCGACAGTCAAGTCAAAACTTATACGACGTCTTCTGGCTGGCTTCCCACAAAGAAGTTACTGGCCTCCCGGTAGATGGTTTTTTAAGTTCTTGGTGATCTATGGGTAAAGAATTTCAGGACACACCATGTAAGCCAAACAAGCAACAGCTTTTTTTTTTTTTTTTTCAGTTGAAACTGAAAGTGAGAGAGAGAGAGAGAGAGAGAGACAGAGAGAGCATGAGTAGGCAGGAGTAGGCAGGCTTGCAAGAGAGCAGCTGTACTAGAAGGAAGTAGCTTTTGGTCTTTTGAAGTCTAAAAATACTCAAGGCTAAGAGGTGGGCTTTTACTAAAAATTTGGGTGGTCATTCCTAGAATTGGGTTCCCTCCCATTCTTCACACTTTGCATGATTGTTTCGGAGCTGTCATGGTGATTTCAAGGGCAGAGAAATTTTAAAATCACAATGTAAATGATATTATAATTAGCCAGATTTCATATAAGGTGACAGAGATAGCTAACAAACCGGTCGAAGTTAGTTCTTGCTGTGGTTATCGGCCCCTCTAGTTAGTTTCTGCCTGAGAGTTATTTACTTTAACACCCAATCTTCAAGCCCCTGTATCTGGCCTCAGCCCTGTCTCCTAGTCTCTTACTCTAACATCAATCAATTTAGAACTTATTTTTAGTTGTTTTATTTTTCAATTTTATAGTTGAAATTTAGTTTTTAAATATTTTTTATTAATATATATGCATATTTATAAATGTATAATCCTTATATATTCTCTTCTAAAGTTTCAATTTTGTGCTTTATTTCCTGGAATATATTAAAAATATATGATTATTATAGTTTGTGTCTAAGTCCATTAAATGGACTCCTTGTGAATCCCTTTTTATGGCATGTCTACCCTCTTCTCCTCCCCTCCTCCTCCTCCTCCCCTACTCTTCCTCCTCCTCAATTTTTTTACTTTTTAAAATTTTGTCTCCTTATATGCCTGCCTCTTTTCAATTTCATAATATAAATAAATTGAAAGCTGGGATGATATTATATTCCCACAAAGAATATTTATGCTTGCTACTAGCAGGTGGGCAGGGCACATGCAATTCAAACCACCTTGATCTAACTTTGGGATTGAGGAGGTCCAAAGGTGAAATATCTTTAAATACTAGTCTCTTCTACATTTCCTTTTACCCAGGCTGTATGGACGTGCACCTATCTCCTTTCTCCTTGATGCTCCCTGAACACCAACTTTTGTCTCCAAGTCTCGGTGAGGTTGTCAAAACTCTGCTCATATTCTCAGGGTTTATCTGTCTACAGAAATCAACAACCTGAAACATGGGGTCACCTCCCTGGATTTCCTTCTTTTCCCAGACCTTCACCCCATGATTCTTCATTGGCTAATAGCTCTGCAATGCCTTCAAGCTGAATTTTAATACATTTTTCTGAAAGTTGGTCTAAAACCCTAGTTGCTACTACCCTAAGGTTGAATTACTTTTTCAAGCAGGTAAAATTAAGAAAGGAAATAAAAAATAAAATTAACAAAAATCTTTTATAAAATCATACCCCTAAATGATAGAGTATAATTTTCGTTATGACATGACTTATTCTTCCCTTAAACATTTTTCTCGATGTCTTCTTATACCTCAAAATTAACCTTAAAAAACTGCTAATTGCAGTAATTTTCTAGAACTGTCTTTTCCAAATTGCATTTAGCAATAAACTCTTTATGAGAGAGGAGAAGTTCACAGAGTTTTCTTAATCCATCTCTATTTAATGGATTTGTCAGATTCATTGACTGTATTTGTTTCTTCCGGAAGATATTCTGACTAATATACGTGGTAGGCTCTTGAAATGTGCCTTGTATTTCTGTCCACACCCATCAAGTTCAATGGCTTACTTATACCACAAGCTGCTGAAGTCTGAGGGATGTAAATGTTACATTTTCTTTGACATTTGTTGATGACTTAGTAGTGTTTTTAAATATTTTTCTGTATCTAGATTCACTGCCTTAGTTTCCTTACAACTACTGAAAAAGGAATAAAACTTAGGCAAATGCTTCTTATGCCTCATCCTTAAGAAATAATGTGATTTTTTTAACTTCTTTTATAATTCGGGGGTAAATTGAAAGGAAAACACCACAAAAATGTAAGCGTGCATACAGAAACCCATACGCACTCTATTTATTCTCTAGTGTTACCTTACTTTTTCTAACTTTTTTTTTTAAATTGGTACCACTTTTCAATTCCTGACTTTACAAAGAACAAATTTTTAAAACATATTTTTCCTTTTCTATGTATTTTATTATCTTGTAACATCTGCATGATCCTTAAATAATAAAATAACATGCATAGCATTTGTAAAGAATTTGAGAAATTCTATGTATAAATATATAAACTTCTAACAGTTCTCCAAAACCTGTGTTTCCACATTTTTCTTCAGATTAAATTCTAACATAGTATTTACAAATATACTTGATTCAGAATAGGTGACTCAATTTTCCTGAAAATTCAAAGTTTGCATAGCTAAAAAACTGTCTACCTTATCTGTTTAATCACTTAAGTTCTACTCTTGAGAAACTCGCTGTGTAATTTTATGTAGCATAAAGTTAACATTTATGGTAAGGTTCAGCGGAGCTGTGTTAAAGGTAAGTCAACCTTCAGAATCAGAGCTACCTTATTTCCATCATGTGTAATGTACATGATGGTCTTCTCTAGCCTTATAAAATGTGTGCTATATTTTCATTAACCATAAAAATGCATTAAAAACTTATAATTATGGCCGTACTGACACCTTTTAAATAGTGCTAAAAAGTTTAAAAGTACAAAACCTCTCAAAAGACTTATATAATATGCAAAATAAATTATTATGCCACTTCATTTAGTGAATATTAAGTAAGCTTCTTTAGCTACTTGTGCCATCAGTTTATTTCACTCAGCTGAATAGTCTAATAATATTTCCATTAAATATTTATATGAACAATCAAACACTGCAAATGAAGACCATATCCCTTGACATTCAAGATGGTTTCCAGGCTGATATCAGCAGTTTGTTATGTTGGTAGGGCTCATTTGCTATGGCTTACGATGATATTTTCCATTAGCTTTGAGTATCTTATGTCTGACCTTAGAATATAGGCTATTCATCATGTCTTCTAATTTCTAAATTTTATTTCTTCATTGAAGAAGTACTGATGGTAGAAAATTAAGTGCATTTAAAAGTTGGGGTCATGTTATGCTAATTCAGCCAAGGAAATTGATTAATGCAGCTCATTTTTTAAAGCAATAGAAAATACACTCTTTGGTCTTATATGTTTAATATCATCCTGTTCATATGACTTAATTTATATTTCCATTAAATAAAGGTGAATCTAATATTTGACTTCAGCTTTACATGTGATTTTTTGACTTATGAATGTATGATAGCATGGTGACTATAATTTAATTATAATATTTAATTTGAAATTCTACAATCTAGTCACCTGCTGTCTGTGAATTTCTGCTCCTGAAATATTTGGTTCCCTTTCATGGGTACTATTTTGAGATCACTGGAACTTAATATCAAAATGATCCTAAACATTATTTAGATTTTAAGGCTAGAAATTAGATTTACTTCACAAGCTTCTAATACACGCAAAACAACTTTGTTGGCTATTTTGAGTACTTTAGAAGCTATAACTAAAACTTAAAGATAAAATTAATAATTATAAGCTTTATTATACAGTTTTATAAAATGTGGTATGTTATAAATTTGTAGCTACAAACTCAGACATACAAAAAAAGTAAAAAGTCATGTTACTTTATTTTATTAAATATGAATTATTTCCATTTCTTGGTGTTAATGGGAAATTTATTATTAATCTCTATTAGGGCTAAGCCATACATAGTTCAGGGTCATGTGATACCCAGGTGTCTCTCATAACTTCAGGCTCTGTTTGCTGATAGTTCTGGAACGTTGTCCAACCATGCATAGCCCCATAGTCTGGTTGTTCTGCTGCTATTTCTGTAATATATTTGGACATAGGGGACTTTGATGAGGACAGAAACTCTGATGTCTAGCATCAAGCCTTTCAGACACAGTAAACAGCCATTATCCTCCAACCTCTTCAAGGTTATTGCAAGGATGTGCTTTGTTATCCCCACTTGTCTTGGAAACCACAGACTTTAGACCAGGCCCATTTGTTGCAAAACCTCTTGTCTATCATCAAGTTTCCAATTTCCCACCCATACTCACTAGTTTATCATTTTCCATATCTTTCTTGGGAACACACCATAATGGTCTCAAAAATTTATATTTTTATAATAGCTTGAGTAACTGCATAATTCATCATTCAAACCAGGATATTTTGGGGGAGGAGCTATTAACAATCATGACAAAGCAACAGATATAGCTGGCTGTCTTAGATTAGGCTCACCAGAGCAGAAACTAATTTGTATTAAAGCCTTTTCTTAAAGTGTGTTCCCTAGAAAACCTGGTGGAGGAGTGAGGAAGTAAAACTGCCATGAGAAAGAGGCCAAGTAAAAATGCCCCATCCAATGAATCCCATGGGAGTATGGTTATCGGATAAAATGCAAGAAATCTAGTTAAATTTGATTTTCAGTTGAACAATATAATTTTGGAGTATAAGCATGTTCAAAATATTGCATGAGCATATTTATACTAACAATAATTTCTTCCTGGATGTCCTGTATTTTTATTTGCTAAATTTAGCAACTCTACTCAAGAGGTGTCTGGAGAGAGAAAGAGCATGGGTCACACCTGGGAGGCCCAGAGGACCAGGGAACTGAAGTATTTAAACCTCTGCATCTATCAATTCTTGTTTATGCAGCTTTGGATAAATATATCTTCCCAGGCACTTCTAACTCTCTGTGTACTCAGACAAAGTGGGTCATAGGAGTTTGAGGGTAGCCCTCCCACCAAGAGATACAAGTGCTAGCTGTTGGGACAGAAGTCACACTAGGTGCTGCTATGCACAAAGATGGCAAAAGTCTGAGGGGCTATGGGCAAAACACTAATAGCACCTGCTACACTTACATTGTCTCAGGAAAACTGAGATATGTGGCTGTCCTAACAATAGCTAGCGGTCTATGCTTTGGGATTCAAAGAGCTTCTGAGACAAAGAGGAACAAAAGATTTTTTGGAATTAGAGGGTAAAAGGGTTTTTATAAACACTTAAAAAATAGTATACTTTCCCACACACAATTTTACATCTCAGTAAGTTACCTTGCCACAGAAATTAACTGATACATATACTCCGCATTTTCCAGATATGGAAATGAATTAATTCCCTGTAGGATATAGTTGATAGAAATTAAAATGTCATGAAATGAAGTTGCTTTTTTTATTTCTAGACAATTTTAGCCATTTATGATATACTATCATCCCATAAGTAGAACAAACATGCACATTACTTACATACTACTTGAAGATTGATTGGAATGCCATGTGGAACAGAAGACAATGGCTCCCCCAATTAAAATCAAAGAACGCAGCATATGAGACATAACTTGGAATAAGCTTCTATTTCCTTTTAGGTTCTCTAGTAATTCCATATACTGAACTTAATGTATAGACATCCTAGATAATTAGGATGCTAATTACTATTGGGATTTTCCTCTTAACTCTGAGAACTTTTACAGTGAAATCATTCTAAAAGTCAACTACAGTTTTCTGATTCCTTGGGGTGTGTGAGGGAGTAGCCTTGTGAAAATTTGCTTCCAGATCCTAAGAAGACTTTCTTCTGTAATATATAATGCCTAATTATTCAAGATAGAAACATTGTTATTCGATTTAATATAATTTACAGTCTCAATTCTACCACTGAAGTTGGCTATCAATTAATCTGAAGCATCTGTTAGGGCATGTAAGTATATATTTACATATGTGTTATGTAATGGTACATGAAATCATTAAATGGTAAGTTCATTAGGTTGATATCCTACAGGCATTGCTTAATAGCAGTACATAGCCCATTATGACTTACACTATTTTTAGGAAGTATGAAAAGTAACTTTATGTCTAGAACCCTAACTGGAATGTATACTTCCTGGTGAGCCACAATTTATAAATCCTTCTCTCTTATCAGTGGGACCAAATATATGTCAGTCATTGCAGGGAATTAAATGCTCCTCTATGGGGAAAATATGGGACAAGTTGTTCCCTAAGAAGAAAAACACCCTTAGCTTCTTCTGACTTATCTGATTACATTCATATTCCTTAGTGTAGCCTGCCAGGCCCATCCTGATATGGCCTCTGCCTCCCTTTTAACCTCATCTCTTAGTAGCCCCTGTTTTAGTAAACACCACTACAGCATATTCAAACCGAATGTTATATCTTCCCTTCATCTTTGATAAAACTGCTCCATCTCACTGGCATATAATCACTACATACCTTCCTCACTTCATTTGGCTGATAGCTACATATCCTTTAATACTCTATTCAGGAAATACACTTTAAGAAGCCTTCTCTATTCTTTCCCAGATTTGGTTAGGTACATTTCATCTCTTCTCTATTCATAAGATCCAGTGCATACATTAATACTACCTTCACAACCTGATGCATTGGTTAAACTTAACCTATTTATGTATTCCATTCCCTGGAGAGGAAATTTTGGGGGGCAAAAGACAAGACATAAATTTCTTTGCATTCTCTAAATATAGCAAAGTATCTGGGACACATAGGAGGGTTTCAATGATAGTTTGTTGAATGAATGAATGGATGTGTGGTTGGATAGATGGATGGATAGCAAAGACTCTGACCACTAAAGCTGAGAATCAATAATTATGAGTTGAGGAAAAGAAAATATCAAAACTTCAGTTTATGAAGCAATATGGTGCCTGCTGATTGGGGTCTGCAGGGTAGGAGGTGCCCCAGGGAGCTGGGAGCTGGTGCCCTGCCTGCAAGAGGCTCACCTCTCACCGGGGGCAGCATCTCTGGGCTGGTCTTAGCAGGTCTCTCCAACTGCTCAGAAGCCCACCAGCAGTATGAGATGCAAGGGAGTGTAAAATTTAACTGCTCCACCTACCCTTGTCACTGGTCTCCAAGCCTCTCAACAGCCTTTCTCCTTTTAGTTCTCCTCTGCAACTTCTTCTCATGGAGTCTCCTATAGTTTCAGCCACCCTTCCCTCTGACCCTCATCTGATCTATGTTTGTCTGCTTGTTTATTTTTTTTCACTTCCTTCTAAAATCTATCTTTCTTGCAGACACTCTGACTGGCGGTTTTTCTCGGACGCCATCTTGCCCCTCCCTACTTGAATTTTACCAGACCTACAAAGAAGAACTGGTGCCTATCCTGCAGAAATTATTCCACAACATCGAGAAGAAAGGAATCCTCCCAACATGTTTTATGAAGCCAACATCACCCTGACACCAAAACTAGGAAAGGATGCAACAAAAAAAGAAAACTACAGATCAATATCCATTATGAATATAGATTTAAAAATTCTCAACAAAATCCCAGCAAACTGAATTCAGGTGCTTATCAAAAAAATAATCCATCAGCCAAGTGGGATTCATCCCAGAGATGCAGGGACGGTTCAACATACAAAAATCTATAAATGTAATTCACCACATAAATAGAAGCAAAAACAAAGACTATATGATCCTCTTAATAGACACAGAAAAAGCATGCGGCAAAATTCAGTACCCTTTTATGATAAGAATGCTTAAGAAAACAGGCATAGATGGGACTTACTAAAAATGACACAAGCCATATATGACAAACTCACAGCCAACATTCATACTGAATGGGGAAAAATTGAAAGTATTCCTACTTAGAACAGGAACCAGACAAGGTTGTCCTCTATCACGGCTTCTATTTGATGTAGTGCTGGAAGTCCTAGCCAGAGGAATCAGACAAGAGAAGGAAATCAAGGGTATCCAAACCAGGGGAAAAAGAGGCCAAATATTGCTCTTTGCTAACAATATGATCTTATATCTAGAAAACCACAAAGATTCTGCCATGAGACTACTGGAATTGATAAACAAATTCAGCAAAGCCTCAAGTTACAAAATCAATGTACAGAAATCAGTCGCATTCCTGTGTGCCAACAACAGTCAAACTAAGAACCAAATCAAAGACTCAATACCCTTCACAATAGCAACAAAGAAAATAAAATACCTAGGAATATATTTAGCCAAGGAGGTAAAAGACCTCTACAGGGAGAACCATGAAACACTGAAGAAGGAAATAGCAGAGGATATAAACAGGTGAAAAACCATACCATGCTCATGGGTCAGCAGAACCAACATTGTTAAAATGTCTATACTACCAAAAGTGGTCTACAGATTCAATGCAATCCCTATTAAAATACCAACATCATTTTTCACAGACCTAGAAAAAATAATTCTACACTTTGTATGTAAGCAGAGAAGACCCTATATAGCAAAAGCAATCTTAAGCAAGGAGAACAAATTGGGAGGCATCAATTTATCAGACTTCAAGCTATACTACAAGGCTATAGTAACTAAAACAGTATGGTACTGGCACAAGAACAGGGGCATAGGCCGATGGAACAGAACTGAGAACCCAGATATAAAACCATCCTCATATAGCCATTTAATCTTTGACAAAGCAGACAAAAACATACACTGTGGAAAAGAATGCTTATTCAACAAATGGTGCTAGGAAAATTGGATAGCCACATGTGGAAGACTGAAACAGGATGCACACCTCTCACCTCTCACAAAAATCAACTCATGGTGGATAACAGACTTAAATCTAAGGCATGAAACTATAAGAATTCTAGAAGAAAATGTTGGAAAAACTCTTATAGACATTGGCCTAGGCAAAGAATTTATGAAGACCCCAAAGGCAATCAAAGCAACAACAAAAATAAATACATGGGACCTGATCAAATTAAAAAGTGTCTGAGCAGCTAAGGAAACTATTACAAGAGCAAACAGACAACCTACAGAATGGGAGAAAATACTCACATGTTACACATCTGATAAAGGGCTGACAAGTAGAATTTACATAGAACTCAGGAAAATCAGCAAGAAAAAAATCAAACAACCCTGACAAAAAGTGGGCAAAGGACATGAACAGAAACTTTTTAAAAGAAGATAGACTAATGGCCAACAAACATGAAAAAATGCTCAGTACCTCTAATCATCAGGAAAATATAAATCAAAACCACAATGAGATATCACTTATCTCTAGTGAGAATGGCCTTTATCAAAAAGTTCCAAAACAATAAATGTTGGTGTGATTGGGGAGAGATAGGAACACTCATAAACTGCTGGTGGGACTGCAATCTAGTACAACCTCTGTGTAAAGTAATATATAGATACCTCAAAGAGCTACAAGTAGAACTACCATTTGATACAACAATCTCATTACTGGGCATCTACCCAAAAGAACAAAAGACATTCTATAAAAAAGATATCTGCACTAGAATGTTTATTGCAGCACAATTCACAATTGCAAAGATGTGGAAACAACCCAAGTGCCCATCAATATATGAGTGGATTAAGAAAATGTCATACATGTATACATGGATTTCTACTGACCCACAAAAAACGATGGTGATCTAGCACCTCTTGTATTATCCTGGATAGAGCTTGAGCCCATTCTACTAAGTGAAGTATTCCAAGAATGGAAAAACAAGCACCACATGTACTCACCATCAAATTGGTATTAACTGATCAACACTTAAGTGCACATATAGTAATAACATTCATCAGGTTTGCACAGGTGGGAGTGGGGAGGAAGAGATGGGTATATATACACATATTGGGTGCGGTGCACACGGTTTGGGGGATGGACACACTTGAATATCTGGCTCAGGTGGGGCAAAGGCAATATATGTAGCCTAAACATTTGTACCCCCATAATATGCTTAAATGAAAAAATTAAAAATAAAGAAATTTTGTAATGGCTTCCCTTTTTTTTTTTTTTTTTAAAGACTTCAGTTTAAGTACAGGTAAGCTGATTCTAAAGTAAGGCTGTAACATAAATAATTATTAGCTTATAGACTTATGACATAATTTATTAATGTCCTAGTTAAATGAATATATAAAATTCATTGTAGGTTTTTTTAATAAGTCTTCTATTAACAAAGAGAACATTATAACATACAAAACTTTTTACATTCTATTTTAAGTCATTGTTTTGTATATTTATATCTATGTGCACATGTGTATATGTATAGAAATATATGTATGCAAATTTAAAAATACTAATGATTATAGTAATTTTACTATGAGGATAAAATACTAATTATTCATACATGTGGTAATTAAATATGAAATACTCAATTTTGAATCAAAAGTTCAGTTTATTATATCTCAAACAAGAAGCAGTACAATCAAAGTAGGCCCCTAAACTATTGACACAATTTTGCCATCTTTACAGTAGCTTGTTTATACCAGTAATGAAGAAGCCTAGAGAGTGAGTGGTGAAGAAATTGCAAAAGGCATTTTCCACAGCTTGTTGAGAATTGAATATTTTTCCTTGCAAGAAGTGGTCCAAATCCTGGAAGAAGTGGTAGTTGGTTGGTGCAAGGTCTGGTGAATCCAGTCATGACAAGAGAGTTTCCAAGTCCAGCCTCCATAATTTGAGCAGCGTTGTTTGTGTGACATGTCGTTGAGCATCATCTTGCGAGAGGATTGGCCTGTCTCTATTAACCGATCTCGGTTTCTTAATCGCAAGCATCCTCATCGTTTCACCCAGTTGGTTGCAGTAGACATCGCTGTAATTGATGACCGGGTTTCTTGAAGCTTTAGTGGATAATACCAGCACTGGACCACCAAACAGATACCATTAACTTTTTTTGGTAAATATTCAGTTTTGGACTGTGTTTTTGCACTTCATCTTTATCCAACCATTGTGCCAAACACTTGCAATTGTCAAAAAGAATCCATTTTTAATCACACACAACAATATAGTGTAGAAATGGTTCGCGTTTGTAGTAACAGCAAAGAAAGGCAAGCTTCCAGGCGATTTCTCTTCTGATGCTCATTTAATTCATGCGGAACCCATCTATCCAGCTTCTTTACCTTGCCCATTTGTTTCAAATAGTCCAATATTGTTGGAATAGGAACGTTAAACCTTGCTGCTAATTCACAGGAGGTTGAGATGGATTCTCTTCCACTACAGCTTTCAGCTCATCGTTATCAACCTTGGTCTCAGATCAACCACATGGCTCACTTTCAAGATTTAAAATCATCAGAATGGAGCTTCTCAAACCATCCATGTACTGTGTGTTCACTGGCCACATCCTTCCCAAACACTTCATTGATATTTTGAGTTGTCTACACCGCATTGGTTCCATGACGGAACTCATATTCAAAGATAACATTAATTTTCGACTTATCCATGGTTTCACAAAAATTGCTCTAAAAATTTTTTTGAAAAATAATCACAAGCCAAGCCAAGCATTTGAAAGAATGAGGATGTACCTTCACAATAAAAATAAAGAAGTTTCAGAGTGAAATGTCAGAGATGTCAACTGTCCAACTTAGCACTTAAGGAAATCGGACATTTCTTACTTAATAACCTAATAGCTGTATACATCATATTATGCTTTAAGGGTTAAAGAAGGCAAGGATTCACTTGACTTCTTTACCTTAAGAGTTAAAGAAGACGATTGGTTAGCTCTAGCAGAATCAACTAATAAATATATTTAGAATTCCAGATCAAATCCAAACACTCTGATCTTAAAATTTTTAATTCACATGAAAATAAAATTTCATTCATTTGATCTGGAAAAATCAAGAGGTTGCCTAAGACCAACCTACTTAGAACTTGATTCCAGTTATTATCAAGGACTGTGCTTGGCACGAGACCATCACCTTCTCTTACTATTTAATTAGAATGTGGTAATTGTCATTTTGCACATAAATTAAATTCCTTGGGGCACATTAGAGGATACTCTAATGTTTAAATAATACTTTTCATCTTCAACGTAATTTATAAACATGAATTAAGTAAGCTATTAAAGTGGCGATTTGAAAATTTTATCTCCCTTGAAAGTGATTTATGCCTAAAATTTCTACTTAGTAGCATTGTACTTATTTTGCAACCATTACACTTCACAACTAAATTAATCCCTCACTTTCTCCCTAATTACCATTTGTGCTGCTACTAAACAGGATAAGCTTTAGATACTTAAATAGCAATTTTATCAAAGAGTTGAACTAGTGGACAGTTTTATCCTTCATATTCTAGTTCTTGTGCTTCTGGGGAAGTTCTCGATGGTGCAGTTCTATTCCTTGGAAATAAAATGGATGAAGGTTATTCATATATGGTTCTTTACAGGAAAAATGTTCACCACTAAAATATCACCTAAATGCCATATTATTGGTAAAATGAAAGGGAGTGCCATGTTATGGATTGTCTTTCTGGTTGCATTGAATGGAGACATATTCAAGTTATGCAAGTAATGGCTATTTAGTATGAGGATATACTGGGAAATAGGAAGAAAAGGAAACATGTCTGTGAGCATCACAACCAAAATTCCTCAAAAAAGGAATATAAATGTCTCTTTTATGCTCCTGTCATATCCATACACTCAGCCACAGCTCTCTGCACAGTTAACTGGCGGTAGACTCATCAGATCAAATTCTGGCCTGAATGACAAAGTCACATGGCACAAGGCATGGCAATCTGTGTTTAAAGAGGATAGTATTCTTCATCCTCTTTTCTCAGCAGAGGGATGAATAAGCATCAAGGCCTTAGTAAATTTCCAAAGGGGACAAAATAATTAGGTAACTGAGGATTACATGAAGGAAGGCAATGCAGCTGTCAGTCATTGTGAGGCTTTGGGTTTTTTTTTTTTTTGGTACAAAAATTATCATTTTTTGAACACTTACTACATATGAGGTGCATTGTGCATACAATTTATTTTATTTAATTATTATAGCAACACAGAAGGCAGATATTTCTAAGCCTGTGTTGCCAATGAGACCCAGAAATTTAAGGAACTTGCCAAAGTTCACACAGCTAAAACATGTGAAAACTAGAATGTCAACCAAGATTTGGCTGACATCAATTCTAGTTCTTTCTTCAACAATACCACGCTACCTTTCACAGTAACTACTATAGAAAAAATGAGCAGTTACAGATTGAATCTCATGCTGACTAGTCATATACATGTGCAACAGTCTCTCATTCTTGCTAATTTGGAGTGTGTTAAAGCTGAATATACTTCTCTCTTACTTAAGAGAGGGGGGCACAAAAACTATACATGTTCCTATGTATAAAAGAAATGATTTTTAAATATGGCTAAGAACTAATGGGAAACAAAATTTAGGTGTAGAAATAGGGTCAAGGAGTTCCTTGTCCTTGGTTCCCTGTCTCTCAGACTGGTGCTTCTTGAATGGTGCCATGTTGCCTCTTTGCCTGGTGGCCTCCCTGCCGGATAACCAGTGTCCTCTGTATAGCAAGGAGGAAAAAGATGAATAGTTCAAATCATGGCTAAACCTAATATGCTTTGGCATGATGTGCACAGCATTTTTTAATTCTTGGAAAAAACTATGTATTAATTAATATCTCTTAGAAAACATTATATAGCACCCGTTGACTCCAAGAAGAATTTAGAATTTCAATCCCATGTTAAATATTAATGTGGCCCTCTCACTAGAATTCATCAGTTTTAAAATAGTAATTACAAAGAAACCCATGGCTTTGTTTACTGAAGATAATCTATTAATATAAAGTGTCACTATCGCAATCAAATTTTTTGTTCCATAGTAACCAAATAAGATAGTTTTTTTTTAAAAAAAAGAAATAGTAATGAAACCAATTTTATTTCAGAAGCATAGCATGTTCTGCTTTTAGTGATACAGATTTTGAAAAGTGTCTTTGAACCTGTAAATTGAGCTCTCTGGGAAAAAACACACAAAAAATACAATGACTATAATTTGTATTTATGAGTATTAATGCTTCCAAACCAACCTCCTATTCCCAAACGTTGCTCACTTAGCATATTTATTATCTTTTAAAAAAGAGAAATCCTAAAGGAGTTACTTTTTATTTCTATTTTTCAAAAAAAACCATGTATTTTTATTTTCTCTGAAACTTGAGAGAATAGCCATAAAATTCAAAAGACTTCAGGAAATGCTTGCTTTTACATAGTCAATAGGATTTCTGTTTTTCCCAGAGGCTGCAGCAAATCTAGTTCTTTTTAAGAAATCCTGCCTTCTTGGCCTGTGGAATTCTGTTCAAAATACGTTTTACCTTATGAGTAATGTAGTTTTATCCAGTACTTATCTCTATACAAGACACTTTTCTTCTAGGATGCTGAAGAATATTAGTCACTCTAGACTTTCAAGCTCTCATCTCTCTATAGAATCCCTCTGGCTAATAACAATTTTTAACGTATTTCATTCTCTGTACCTGCTCCTTTCCTCCCCTTTCTTTTCCTCTCCTGTCTCCTCATGCTCTCCCTTCATCTCACTCTTATGAAGTGCAGTTTGTTAGTGACTAATTTAATGCCATCATTTGCAAAATTCTTTTAACATCAGCCTAATGTGTAGAATATTGAAGCTATAGAAAGTACAGGGGGGATGGTTAAGGAAACAGAAGGGTAATTCATTTTAGGTCTATGTGATTTATCTCACAGCAACAGCAGGACCAGAAATAAAACAAAGGGGATTCACAAATAGTAACCATAAATTAGATTTAGAATATACTTCTGCCCCATTCCTTTTTGCATACTGAAATAATATCCAGCCAAGAACTGTATAGATAAATAGATAGGCAGGCAGGCAAATAGTTGGGAAGCACGGAGAACACACTTTTGTAGCAGCTATACTGAGTACTCAGTTTGTGACTAATTTTTCTTTCTTATGTTTCTTATTTTTTTTTAATTTTTCAGAAATAAAAATAAATGACTTCTAGGATCTAGGTTTGTACTTAATGAATAGGCATTCAGAATATCCTACAAAGGGAATATAACTTAAATATATCTTCCCCTAATTAGTCTATTCAGAATATAAACAATATTAGTATCATCTTCGATCTCATCCAATATGAAATATGTTTAATATAATAAACAGACTCACACATCCTGAAGTAGCCTGGGAGTGGCTGCATTTATGTCAGTTTCCAAGGTAAATATATCCTCCTCTTATGCCTAATCCCCCATATAAGCTGATGGGATGTGATTTTTGAGATTAAGAAGAGACTAGGGCAGGAATCTGAAGCTCTGAACCTAATGGGACAGGGGCAATGAGGATGCCTAGTGACCCTGTTGTCGCCCTGTCCTATGTCCCTTTGGCCCACACGTGTGGGACATATAGTAGGAAGATGAATGATTATTGGTAGATAGCTTCCATGCAAGGATAGCTTTACATTTTATATAATTGCAGCTTTCTGCTACTCTCCCTGAAGACTAGCTTTCTTTGGATTAGAGAAGCTTGCTAGACAGTGGACAGGAATATACTTGAAGTATGAGATATTTAAAGTCTTGGGGGAAACCATGGACCAATGGCAGATAAATATAGGGAAAAATGTCCTATGATCCCCATGCACAAAAACGGCTATTATGAGGTACGTTTCACACAAATTTTCAGAGTCTCCTAATGGAATTGATTACAGTCACAGATGATTTTCTCACTTAGTTTACTAGACTAAATAAGAAGAGGCCCTTCCTTAAACAGTAAAATGTAAATTTCATAGCATCTGAAGCTTGGGAATTGAGAGCTAGAGTTTCTATTTAAACAAGATCATAAAGTGATACAAATAATTCATATCCAAGAAAAAAGTTAATTCCAAATGTGGTTTCATTTGCACAAGATAAGTGGCCAGGTGAATAACAGAGATATTCAAACAACACCTCCACTATGAGAAGATAGGGTACATTCTACTGACTCAATATACTTGTATGAACATTACATGATTACATAGCTGACACAGACCTTTCTTCTGCTTCCACATCATTCAGGAAAATGGAAGGAAACTCTGGGATCTGGCTGTATTCTTGGCCCCATCATATTAATACAACAGTGGCATGAGTCCTCTTCTCATCTGGTTGCCACAGGAGTTCTATCATCTCCCTCCTGGAAACTCTAAGGTACACTAGCTTTAATCTTTAGACTTTCCTTCCATTCTCCTTTCTCTTTCATCTCAGGACAGAAATTTTAACCTCAGGGCTAGAAAAAACTGACACTGTTCAAAATAATTTAATTCTTCTGCCATATGGGATCATTGGAAATATCAAGAAAAGAAATTTCTACCTGTGTATATCTCAAAATGTTATCCTCATATATGTATTTAAATTAAAGTCTTTTCTGCTGCAGCCAAAGATATCTTTTTCTGAAGTTATCTTTGCCGGCTGGAGACAAAGGTGTCACAGAAATTGGGAACATTGACATCTCCTTACACTGTGGGTGTTTTTTGAAATCACAGATCAAGTTTTTAAAAAGTACATAGTGCAGTTACTGAGCTATACTACAGTAAATGTTGAATAAATGAAACTTATTTTGCTTCTTTATTATTATTGTAAAAGTGGCTCACAATTATTTTGAGGAGGAACTGCCACCAGGGGAATATAACCCAACTTCAAACTCTTCTTAGGATAATCTACTTCCCAAGTAGCTTCTACATCACCAAAATCACCTTCTTTTCATTCTTTCCAATCTGTTGAGCTAAATTTTAATTTCTTCACTCATTTATTCATACAGCCATTTATTCAATCAATATCCAGTTACGTGACAGACACTTTGCTAATGGAGGGGAATAAATAATAATCAAATTAATACAAATTTGCCCTCATGGCACTACAGTCTAGAGACAATGGTAGATATTAACCAAATAACTATTAAAATGTTAAATTGTTATTATCATACATGATAAAAGGAAAATTGCAAGAGGACATATTTGTTAGGGAGGTAGAGAAGGGTATACCGCTATATCTGATACCTGAAAAATGTCTCCAAATCCTTCCTCAGATATCATAGATAAGAAACGAAAAAAAAAACCACTCTAGGCATTATGTAACACAGGCACAAGGTACTTTGTACATACTCTAGTGAGTATGTACAAAGGTTCTGGGGTAGAAAAAAACTGACAGCAAGAATGAATTGTAAGAAGACTGAAAAGAAGAGAGGACAAGAAAGGATCACAAAGCAAGATGAGAATGGAAAGTTAGATATGGGTGAGTCCATGCAGACTTATAGGCTTTAACACGGACTTAAGCTTGAGATTCACAGTACTCTTGAGGGTGGAAAACAGAGGAATGACATGCGCATGATGGAGAATGGCCTGGTGAGGGAATAAGTGGAAGCAAGTTGACCTGGGAAGTAGAATTTTCTGTTGCACTGAAAAGACACGGAGAGCTGAGATGACAACTTGAAAGAGGGACAGAATGGTGGCAAGGAGAAATGATGGAGTCCAGAAATATTTAGAAAATGAAGGCAGTATCACTGCTAATAGATTTCATATGAGAGATTGCATGAGAGGGAGGAGGAAGGGATGACTAAAAATGTCTAGTCTGGGATCTGAACTGAGGGGCATGGAGATGACTAAGTTGAGAAGTGTTTTTAAACAAGAGAGTGATGTAGGCAGTGCCTTTGTATTTATGGCCCATTTTACTCATGTCTTTAGATCAGCTACTGTTGTAGAACTCCAAATTCATGCTCGTGTACTCAATTCACAGCTAAAGCCAAGTGCTGCTTGGATATAGAGAAAGGTTTATTTCATTTGACCAAATTAGAAGACTGGTGAGCAAAATTTCTCAGATTCATCTTCCCAAGAAACGAAGCAGCAAGCTTTCATATGGGGTAGGGAGTAAAGGAGGGGGTATTTCAAGGAAACAGAAGGGAAAATCTGTGCTGCTTTTATTCCCAGATTACACCTTGAATAACCAGACTTCCAGGTGTCAGCTGCTAGTCACAACTTTTTCAGGGGCATCCGTTCCTTCTGCAAAACAAACTCATAGATTCTCGCCGTGATCTTGGAGTTCTCTCCTCCTACCTGACAAAGTTAAGTTTTACATCAACAGTTAATAATTCCTGTGATAACAAGGAGTGCTGGGCAGGGAGCAAGAGGTTCACTTGTGCAAACAACCAAGGACCAAGTCCAATTTTACATTATTGATCTCGGTCATCAAAAAATGTCGAGGCCAGCTACACTTCTATTCTGATGGAAGGATGCCCATGATTTTCTATATGTTTATAATTATTCTTCTGTTAGAAAAAAATACAAAGCTTAGTTTGACTTGGTTTCCTCTCTCCACCCCATATAATTATTTTATTAATATTATAGAAGAGTAATCTAATCCATTTAACAGAATCATAGATAGCAACTAAAGGATCTTAGGAAACACCTCTTGTGGCATTTTGAAAAAGGGAGAAATAGAAATAATTCCACAAACATTAGTAAACTCTTAAAATACACCAGATATTTTTTCTTTGACTAACATCAAAGAACAAATATATGTGACCTATCAGTGCTTCTTAGAAATACAGGAATATACTGGAACTGAAATGTCCGTAGGAGGAATTTACCATTTATTTCTGAAAATCAAATGCTTTTAGAGTAGTAAACACATGTTCATCCCCAAGCCTCTGACAGTATTTTTATGGCCTTAATTTCTGTTAGTATTTTATTCTAACTCAAGCTCACACTCTATAAAGGATCATGCACAATTTTGAGTCATTGGTTACATTCGTTGTCACAGCATACCCTGAAGAAAACTTGATCGTGACCTCATACCCAGTATCATAATCTCATACAAATAAATGCAACATATTTCAAAATAATGAATACAACTAGTACTAGGAAATGGTGAGCATAAGTGATCCCTTCTAAAATGTATTAATTAAATAACAAATAATTCTCTTTTGAAGATCAATGAATACATATTATATACATGTTTCTGACTTTACAGTAGTCTAATCCAAGTTAAACCTCATCTCCAAGTTTCACCAAGCATACGCCCTTGCTTTATGAGCAAATATATGACAGTTAATTACATGTTTATCATTTTCACTGAGAATGTTTGACATTTATAGGCTGTGGTGAAAACAAATTGGGTAATTTTGCTGCCTTAAAAAAGACAAACCCACCACAAAAACTGTATTCTCTCTGTTTTAAAGGAAGGACAGCTTCTGTTTCCAAATATGAGAAGTTATTATATCTTTTAAGTATAGAAAATAAATGACAGACATGTAAAAGTTTTTTCAACCAAATTTTCATATGTAGGATACATTAACTCTCAGTTAATGGCAAGACAAATTCGGAGACAAGTCATTCAATGACTTAAGTGAAATTAAATCATTAAAACAGTTCTCTTCTTGGCACAATCTGTGTTGTAATTCCCAGGCTGTTCTGCTGAAGTGGACTTATGACCAAGGTTAGAGGTGTTCTTTGAAAGCTTCAAATTTAACTGTGCCTATTCCCAAGGCCAGCGTACACCTTTTCAGGAGCAGAACTATGGAGTTCTGTGTGAACACGATTGCCATGGGGAAGATTTAGGTCTTGTTTTGTTTTGTTTTGTTTTGTTTTGTTTTGTTAAATGCCAGTACAAAAAGGACAGCTTTATTTTCAGCTTTCCACCTTCTCTTTAGGAAAGGGAGGTGTGCGTTACATCTCACTGAATATTAGCCACAGAAATTAAGCTACAGAATGCAGAATGCTTGCTAGAAATTCAGGTTCTGCATTATGAGAAAAGTATGAAGGTAGAATATCTGTAAATTCTGAGTATTCCAGTAAATAACCCGAGCTTAAAAGGTGTAGGGGTACAAAAATGATTGGTTGCTATGGACTGGAGGGAGGGAAAATGAGGATTTACTGTTTAATGGGTATAGACTTTAAAATTAAGTTTTACAAAATGAAAAGAGTTATGGAGATAGATGGTGGTGCTGGTTGCACAACACTGTGAATGTATTTAAGACCACACAACTATACATTTAGAAATGGTTAAGATAGCAAATTTTATGAGATGTGTATTTTACCACAATAAGAAGATGCAAAATAAATAAATAAATAAATAAATAAAGAAGGGGGCATTCCTAGTTGCAAATGAAATTATGTTTATAATTTCATGTTGTTAAATACTCATCCTGTAAATCAGAGAATCCTTAAATGATACCCTTTCTTTAATAGATTACTAGTACAATATACAGAGACAGTATTAGTTAGTATCAACTTTCAGATTTCATCCCATCATAACCCAAACACCTTTAATTGGGAAATACAAACAACATGTTAGTTAGTCAGCAAGCATCTAAGCTTTATGGCAAGACAGAATTGTTTGTAATTCTGGGCAAGAAAACTTGAATAAAGCACTGATGCATCCAGTGCAGCTGAGTCCCCTATGAGCCTCGTATCCAAGCTCCACCACTTCCACCACCATCCCTTACTCCCGTAAACTTGCACATTCCACCAGAAGTGTCATTGATGCTACTTTTGCTGGCATTTCAGGCCCTTGTGTCTTGTGTAATGGTATCCCTTCATTTACTTGTTAATAAATTCATCGATTCTTTTTATGTGTACCTGAAAAAGGAAATATTTGAAATCAAGAAGAGATAGCCTTACATGTTAGCTTTTAGTCTTATTTTCCATGTGGTGTCCTGCTACTAAAACACTCTAAGATTCATTTGTGCTGTATAAAATGTAGACTAAAAATTCTAATTCTCAGGTTCTTATATAAATTAAATGATACAGCGGAATATACTAGTGGTATGTCTAAAGCAATGTAAGTGTCAAAAAAGTGGGTGAGGGTAGAGATTTCTCTTATCTCTCATAAAGATAAGAGTCTGGGTTAAAACTAACAGACTACCAAGAAATAAACAATAACAAAAATATTACATTTAATAGCCTATATAACCCACCTAAAGCAGTGCAGTGCTTAGAAAACTACTTAATATTCTATTTATATCAATAAGCAGAAAAATATAATGAATAACCAGCCCAAGAAGTTAAAGACCAATAAGGAAAGGAGAACAAGTATATTGAAAAAAACAGTAAAAGCAGCAAATATTGAACTACGAAATAGAATTTTGTTAAATTTCTTAATAAATGAGTCTGTAAGGAAAATGAAGCATACAACAGATAATTATTTAACTTGAAAAAAATAAAGACAAATGCACTAAATAAAAGTAAAGATGCAAATTTTCATAAAAGACTTAAAAAAAGCATAGATTACTTTGCTCATTTCTGTGAGAATTCATTTGAAAATATAAACACGATAAGATAATTCTTCCAAAATAGCATAAAAAATTGAAACACAGATTATGATAAAAGAAATAGAGAAATTTCTCAAAGAACAACCCCCACATCACATCCCAGACACACATAATAAATACATAGAAAACAAACTGCTTATCATAAACAGATTGTTTAGGAAATTCGGGGAATTCTACCAATTATTCAAATAACACAAGACTCCTATGCTATCTAAATTGTTCAGAGGCATGTTTAACACATCTACACAGGTAAAAGACAAACAAAATTATGAAACAATTTCATTTATTGAACATAAACCCTAAACTAAATATTAGAAAACAGAATACAGGAGCAAAATAATAAAAATCCATAATTAATTATGTTCTTACAGGATGCAAGTATAATTCAATATTGAAGAAATTAACTAAAATAATTTACTGCAATAATATAGATTCAAAAATAAAATGTTTATAATTAATTCTTAAACCTTAAAAAGGTATTTGATTAAAAATTGAATATCTACCTTTGATTTAAAAAGTAGATAATCAATTTAGGATCTTGGATACTTATTTCACATTAGAAAATATAGATATCAAATTATATATATATATTTAGATATAGGTATAGTACCTATATAATTGATTTGGATATTGATTTTAATGTTTAAGCCAATGTTTTTGCTATATTTAAAAACAGCACAATAATATTCACTATTAACACTCTTGTTTAACATTGCTTTGGAACTAATAACTTATATAATTACACGAAAGAGAGAAATGAGGTAAGAGATAAGCTAAGCTATCAGTGTTTAACAAAAACACTATTGTGTGCCTGGAAAACTAAAATAAATAAACTGAGAAACTATTTTTTACAGAAGGGCAATCTCTTGGAGGCTGAAAATTTAAATTACCTTCCTCTACCAAAAACAAAATTTGTTTGGCAAGATTCTGGTTACAATAGCAACAAAATAGGATTAAACATAAATAAATATATTTAACAAGTAATGTGTAAAATTCGTGCAAAATAAATTTTAAGACTCTCTAGTGGGACATAAAATTTGAATCATTTAAAAGGCAATATACTGCTCCTGGCTAGAAAAGCTCAGTAAGATAAAATGTTAAATTTCCCTAAATTAATATTTGAAATATAATTTGTTACCCATAAAAATAGCAACATCATTTTTTTAAACAACTGTGTTATATTTTCTAAATTTCCAAAACACAGAGTTTCAAAATAACACTCCCACTTCCCCCCCTCAAAAAAAGGCAAAGAAAAGAAGAAGAGGAGGAGGAGGAGGAAAGATGAGTAAACTTCTAGAAATCCTGTCAGTTTGGTATCGGTACAAGATTAGACTGAGAAACTATAAGGGAAGGGAAAACAGAGACCTAAGCTAGGCCCTCACATGTGTAGGACTTCAGCATGTCATAACTGACTTTCTTTATTCAGTTAAAATGATGGATTATTCAATGAATGGTATTGAAAAATTCATACATCTTGAGACAAAGGTACTAGCTCATGCCTTACACTACCATTTATTCTAGATGGATTAAATATTTAAATATTCATAATAAACAGCAACAATACAAAAAGAATGTACCACTTCGACTCAAAAATCTTACTAAAGTTAGTAATAAACACGAGAAACCATGAAATAAAAGACATATAAATTAGAACAAAGTGGTCTCCTTGGCAATGTATATACCATTATAAGGTCAAAAGCAAACATCAAAGAGAAACAAAGCAAAAACAACCAAAAACTCATCACTACCTAATAATATCTGCCATAGGTATCACAGACAAGGGGATAATTTCCTTCAAAGTTACTTTGAGTTTCTACTAAAAATAACAAAACTTAATTGATGATTTGTAAAAGGCAATAAAGTGACAGTTCACAGAGAAAGAAATTATACATAAATAATAATAATTTTTTAAAAATTAATCTTGTCTTTTTTCCTAATATAATAGTGGTCTAGTAACCTCTGAAAACCCA
>RJWJ010002985.1:0-92135 GCA_004363605.1 Indri indri
ATGCATGTGTCACCATCAAATTGGTATTAACTGATCAGCACTTAAGTGCATATATAATAATAACATTCATCGGGGGTCGGGCAGGTGGGAGGGGGAAGGAGGGGACGGGTATATACATACATAATTGGTGCGATGGGCACCATATGGGGGATGGACACGCTTGAAGCTCTGAGTCAGGTTGGGTAAGGGCGACATACGTAACCTAAACATTTGTATCCCCGTAATATGCTGAAATTAAAAAAAATTTAAAAAAAAGAAAAAAAGATCGTATTATCAGCAAAAAAAATACATATGCATGTGTAACTTTGCTAAAAAATAAAATGTTTTAAAGAAAGCTATTATATCAGTTTCCTTCTTTTTTATTTTTTAATTTTATTTATTTATATTTTAGCATATTACGGGGGTACAAATGTTTGTAATGATGATAGTTGCCGTTTACTGAGGACCTTCTGCCTGCTAAGCATGAAGACAAGCTTTTTTCAGACAGTTTCTCCATTATACATGACCCTGCAAGTGAGTTACTATCATCACCATTTACAGAGAAGCAAGTACCCCTAAGAGAAGTGAAATGAGTTTTCCAACACCACATCCATTTGGCTCTAAAGCCCACTCTTTGCCCTCTAGATTAGCTTTTATTTCTCTGAGCTAGTTCCCTAGGACCTAACTTAGGGATAAACACGTTCCTGACTTTACGGGATTCCTGAGAATTCAGGCTCACATAACTTTGCTTTGTGACATACATTCATGATGGTGGCAGCAATAACAGGATATTCTGAATTTGATCACAGGAAGTGACAACTTTGTTCTCTCCTAGCAGAAAAGCCTTCAAGGCCACTGAAGGAGAGAGACCCCCTGGATGCCAGGGGCCTTACAGTAGGAAAACACTGAGTAGACCTACAAGGGTGGATGGGAAGTGTCAAGATGTGGATGAACTATGGCTTTTGATTCCCTTTTTTTTGTGAGCTCATTTTAGGCTGCTGGGTTCTGTATAGGCAACCTCTAAGTAAACTAGAACTGACAGATAATAAACATACAGCTAGGGCTGTAGCAACAGAAATCAGTGCATTTCAAGTTCCACATAAGAGAAAGCGGTCAAGGTGTTTCAAGTCCTTTTAGAGTGATGAATGCAATTTATACAATAAGCAAGAAAACATGATTGGCAATAGATGGTGTAAGATCCCATCTAGGAGATGGGAAAGAAGTGTCTGATGGGGGTTATGTTCCTAACCTTAGGAACTGCCAGCAAAATCAGCTCTGAAAGTTGTTTAAAAAAGCCAAAAAAAACCCCCTTGTGAATATAAGCCAAAGAAACAGGAAAAGCTTAGGCTGTGTGTTGATCCACATCACCCTCATAATGGAGACAGGGCCCAGCCCGGACTGCACAGCTAACTGCATTTGTTTCGAGTGGTTCTGCCTTGCTTGTCTGCTTGAAGCAGGACCAAGCGATGGTCAGGTCTACAGACACATAAAAATATTTTATGCAAGTAGGGACAAGGTGAGCCTGGATATTTACAGAGGGCTTTTGCCAGATCATTGCCACATCTTATGCTATTTTCTACTGTTAATCTGAATGGAGCACTTCCCTGATGGGAGCCCTTTTTGGGCACAAAATAAACTCACTGAAGTTTTGTGGTGACATCTGTTATGCATACCCCAACCTGTAAAGTCCATGTATTTCAATAATCTAATAACAGGGTGATGGGAGTTGAGGGAGATGTCCCTCTAACCCCTTCAAAGACAGTACTCTTGATTTTGAGGGTGCTGCTTCCCCTTCCCTCTTCTGCAGAGGGAGCTTTTCGAGGAGGCAGCAGGGTGTCCTGTGGGCTGAGCCTGGGCTTTGGACTTGGCCTAGTAGAGAGGCCTTGTGCAGGGTTTTGGACCAATGTCCCTGCTCTGCTAGTCTGTGACCTTGGGCAAGTTACCCAACTTCTCTGAAAGTAGGTATCATCTATTGCAAAACAGGGGTGATGTTAGTCCCTCCTTCAGAGGATGCTGTGAGCACTCAGTGGGACAATGGCCACGGAACATGCCGCAGAGCCCGCACAGTCAGCAGTCGACAGATGCAACTTTAGAAAGTTTACTTCATTTCTCTAAGCTTCCCTTCCTAACTCCTAAAATGGGCATCATAAAAGCCTCCTGATGGAGCTGTCTGTGGAAATGGAGCTCGTATAGGCAGAGGCCAGGCTCAGGCTGAGCCATTGATCAATGGTGGCCACTATCCCTCGGCCCTACAAACCCCATCAGAGGTTGGAATTGCAAAAGTTCAGCATCCTGAGGGTTGATCCCAGGAAACACACAAACTGAATGGAAATGAATTAGGTTAACAAGATAGGGTCCCTTTTTACTTTCTTCACTTCATTCAGATAGGCTCTTGGAGTTGAGGCACCCTGGTTCATCTAGCTCCAGGTTGAGGCTCCATCCCAGGAAGTGACTCATCAGGATGTGTCTTGCTTCCTGGGTTCCAGGCCTAGTTGCTCTCCTATGAAGCTGTTACCTCACTTAATAGGTAATTGCTAGAGAAAATGGTCTAAAGAAAGCATCTCTGCCCTTCCTTATCTACTCCTCTCTCCTTTCTTGCACGAAAATGATTAAGAACTTATGGTTTAGGGAATAAAATCTGGTCTGGCATAATCCAGTGTTCCAATTAACTGTTGTTTTGTAAGACAATTAGCCTAAAACTTAAAAAGCTTAGAACATTGACAACCATTTTATTATCTTTCTGATCAGGAATTTGGGAAGGGCCCAGCTGGGCGGGGCTGGCTCTGGGTTTCTCCTGTGCTCGCAGTCAGACAATGGCTGGAACTGGAACAGCGGGGGGCCGGAGCAGCTGGGGGCTGCTGGGGCATCTCTTGATGTCGTGTCAGCACCTCTCCATGTGCTCTCTTGATGGGTAGTTTGATTTCCTCATAGCATGGCGGCCTCTGGATAATTCAGAGTGTTCAACGTGGTATCTTAGAGCTCTGGCATGAGTGTTCCGGAGAACCAGGAACAAGCTGCATTGCCATTTATGACCCAGCTTTGCAAAGTAGGACTGACTATGTACACTGTGGGCCCAATGCCAAGTGAAAATGTGGGTCCCTTGTTCAAAAATTATCAAGAATTTCAAGACTGCAACAGCAGAGCATTAAACCAAGTATGGGGCTCTTCCGAACATGGGGCCCTCTGTGACTTCATAGGTCCCATGCCTATGAAAGTCGCATAGTGTGACTGTCACCATACTCCAGTGGTCCACCAGTCACTAAGGTCAGCCCAGATTCAGGGGAGGGGATGTAGCACCCACCTTTTGATGACAGGAGTATCAAAGAATTTGCTGGATCAAAGATCCGGTTTCTTCTGATGCCTCCTTTCTTTTACTTTTGTATGTTCTGCTGATCATTCTCTGTTTTACTTAAATTCTTGCTCCGTGTGGCTCATCCTTTCCTTATGCAGTCAGCCCTCCGTATCTGTGGGTTCCTCATCCTTGGATTCAACCAACTGCAGATTGAAAATATTTGGAAAATAAATTTAAAAAAACCCAATTCAACAATAAAAATAATAAAAATAAAAAACAATAAAGTATGGCAACTACTTGCATAGCATTTACATTGTTTTGGGTATTGTGAGTAATCTAGAGATGATGGCAGTATATGGGAGAACGTGTGTAGGTTATATGCAAACACTATGCCATTTTATACCAGGGACTCGAGCATCTGCAGATATTGGTATCCTCAAGGGTCCTAGGAACCAAGGGACGATTTTATTAGGGCTATTAGTACTATTTGCAGTCTTTTTTTTCAGTTTTCATTTGAGCTTAGCTAAATTTAGATTTTAAATAACAAGCCTTTAACAACTGTATGGAAAGGAAATATGACTTTCAAATTTCCTTGACAAAACGCTTCCCACCCACTTGGAAATGGTTTGTCAGAGTGTTCTGCCTTTCAGTGAGCCCTCTGCTCTATGGCCAGCACCTCTAAGTTGTGTGCCTTTGTGTTCAGCATGTGCCAGGGTAGAGAGAGGGAGATTGAATTCATTGAATTACTTGAAAAGAAAAAATAACTTCTTGCTGGGAGCAGTGGCATGCACCTCTAGTCCCAGCTATTCTGGAGGCTGATGCAGGAGAGTCCCTTGAACTCAGGATTTTGAAGCCAGCCTGGGCAACACAGTGAGACCCTGTCTCTAGAAAAAAAAAAAAAAAAAAAAAAAAAAGGAAGAAAGGGAAAAAAGAATAACTTTTTTATTGGGGTTCAAGCTGAAAAGAAAAAATATATGTGTTCCCATCCCTGCCCCAACATACATGCACGCGCGCACACACACACACACACACACACACTCTTTGGACAGATGTGTGAACAGTGCCCTCTACTTAGGCACACTGAACATCTTTGCCCACTGCAGCTGAGAGTTCTTCTATTTAGTCTTCATCATCATATGGTCTTCATTAAGATTTTCCAGATTATTTTCTTTTACCCAGGTCACTGAGTTTCTAACGTCTTAAAAATTAATTAGATATTAGCTAGCTTGTTTATGTCATTTTAAATTTACATGGCACTAAGTTCTTAGAAATTAATTAAATGTTAACTAGTATGTTTATGTCACTTTAAGTTTACATGGTACTTTCAATTATGTTATCTGATTGGAACTTCACAAGAAACCCTTATCTTCTTTGTCCCTATTATAGTTGAGAAAACTAAGTTTCAAAAATGTAAGTGCCTTTTTCAAGATCTCACAGCTTTTAAGACATGGAACTGGAAACTGAAACTAGGTCTTCTAACTCCAAAAACTTCCTGTGCTTAAAACTTGGCATTACATCATGCTGTCTCCTACTGAATTTTAGACTTCACTGAATTTCGGTGCCAAATCCTTCATTATCCACGTCAACAACAAGGCTCACTGATGCCAGCAATGGATAATCTGCCCAAATATTTCAAGGTCTTGCTTGAACACTTTTTCTTTCTTAATTTTTTTCTCAATAGATAATATATGGTCATGATAAAAAAATTCAAAAATTACAAAAGATTTCCTCTATCCTTGATCCTACAATGTACATACATACTGTGTACATATATGCCTAATACACACACAAAATGTGGGATACCATGTTCTGTTCTGCATCTTGATTTGTTTCATATAAAAGTATAACTTGGAGCTCATTCAGTGCACCTACAGCTACCTCATTCTTATTAATGACTGCAGAATACTTCATTGTATGCGTGATCACTTATTTAATCAGTCCTCAACAAGGATATTTGATTTGTATAATTTTCTATTACTCAAAAAATCTTGCATTTAATTTCCCTTTGCATACTTTTTTGTATACATGTGGGAATATTTTTATAGGATATGTTAGGATCAGAATATGTATATGTAAAATGTTCACAGATAATTTTGATGTAAGTGAAATTTATGGGTTTAAAAATATGTACATTTATATTTTTGATAGATACTCCCAAATTTCCCTATAAAGAAGTTGTTCTAATTACATTCCCACCAATACTGTATGAGAGTACTTGTTTCACTTCTTTAATATAATATATAAACAAATTTTTGTTTTTCACCAATCTGATGTTTAAAAAGTGGAATAGTATATTGAGTACATGTGGTGTTCGTTTTTCCATTCTTGCGATGACTCAAACTGTACAAAAGCAAATTATGTACCCAAAATGTGTGTACCCCCATAATATTCTGAAATAAAAAAAAATAGAATAGTATAATGTTGACTTTCAATTATTTTGAGTGAGGTTAACTACCTTCTAATATCCTAGAAGGCCATTTGTATTTCATTTTCTGTGAATTACTGTTTTTGCCAAACTTTTTGCATTGTTGATATTTTCTTATTGATTTGTTGGAATATTTTTATATATTGCTAATAATAACTCCCATTTGATATTTGTAAGTTGGAGGAAGTACATTTTCAGGTAGAGGGAACAGTAAGTGAAAATACCTTGAGAGATACGAGAGCAATAGAAAGAACCGTGGAGCTATTTTTCTCCATGTTGTGATTTCTTTTCTTGCAGAAATTAAAAATTGGTATATAGTCAGATTCATTGTTTTTTATATTACATCTTTCAAAACCATCCTATTCTGAAGTTGTAAACATTTCTCCCATGTTTCCTTTTAGCAATTTTATTGGTTTCATTTTGCATATTGAAATCATCTACCCATCAGTAATTTTTGTGAAAGGTAGTAAGTAGCCTGATGGCTACTCAGTTACTCTAACAACATTTATGGGACCATCCATCTTTTACTTACTTATTTAAAATGACACTTTTATCAATTTTTAAATTCGTGCATGTATATAAGTCCATTTCAGGACTCTCTGTTCTGCTGTATTGTTTTGTTCTTTCAGGTGTAATACCATACAGTTTTAATTAGTATAGCTTTAAAATGTCCTTTCCTCTCTACTTGGACTTACCTTCTCATTATTCTCCTTTATCAGAACATTCTTGACTATTCTTGCAAGTTCAGTTTTCCATATTAGCCTTAGAATTAGCTTGCTTCATTCCAAATATTCCTGTTGGTACCTTTACTGGGGTAGCATTAAATGAACATGTTTAATTTAATAATGAGTCCTACTAGCTATTCATCTGAATTTTAAGGCGAGTTTTCTTGAAGTCGACAACAGTATGAGGACAAGTATTAATAACATTCTCACTATACAGAGGCTGCAGAGATCCTCTGAGAGGTCCAAAACATTCTTTATTCCTCCAGTTCACAAAACTGACAAGTCTCGGAGAAGGCCTAGGCCCAGATGGTTTCTCTCTTATACCCTTGATCTTTCTATCACAGTCACTGCCTACACATCTAGCCAGTCTCATTTATGATCTTATGGCAGTGAGAGGCGGGTCCTGGAGGCCAGGAACACACCTGTTGCAGCACGCAGCGGGCACAGAAGCATGGCATAGTGAAAACAGCATGGCAAGACCCCAGTTTTCTTCATGAGGTTGTTATTTTCTGTCTGTGAGACCTTGGGAAAATTAGTTAGCTTCTGTAGAAATTCAGCTTCTCCTTCAAAAAATGGTAGACAGTATGTAATTTGCAGAGGATTAGTGGGGCTGTGCCCTATCCAATATTGGGCACTTTGCAGGCACTCAATAAATACTATGTTCCCCTACCCCTTCAGAAAGGTGTTTAATTACTTTCCCATGTGACATTGTGATCTTTGTGATCCCTTTGTAATGTTAAGTTTATTAGACTGGTGATGTTTTCCCCCCACAGATGAAGTTTCAGGCTATAATAAGGGGAAACAAATCTTTAGCCGAGGTAGGGGAAGGGGCTCTGTTTGAGGTGGCATGTGGCCTTGCTCTCCACGGCTTCCGCCCCCAGCTGTGCCGAGGCCTCTTGCCTGCCTCTTTGGGCCACTTTTTTTGCTCTTCACTGGAGGCTTTCTTTCCCTCACTCCCCCACCCTTTCCAAGGGATAATTTTTACTAGAAAACAACCATTTAAAATGAATCCGCTTAGAATAGGGACCAAAACCTTACAGTAAATAGTAAAAAAAGTATAAATCGGTTATTTAGCTTGAGAAATAAAACAACAAATTGTAAAAATAAGTTTTCTTTTTGGGATAAAATGAACATAATAATTACAAGTTTGCATGAACAAAGAATGAATGAAGATTGATTCATTTTTGGTAAAAAAAAGTTTTCAAAGACAATTATATGGTTATATGTGATATTTATTTCACATTTTTGCATCCTAAGCAAAAAGTTGAGAGCTTCATCAGTTTTCCTAAGGCTCCCTCTTGATCAGATTGTATTTAAACAATTTTTGCTTTGTTGGACCTGGCTGTTATTATCTCCGCTAATTTTCTATTTTTCAGTTGTAGGAGTTCTGTCTCTGGAGAATCCTCATTTGTCAATAGCTTTGCTCATAATTCCAGGAGTTTTCAGCCATAACTTTTGTTGACTTTATGAGTTCATTCATCTTTTGCAAATCTGGCACTTGCACTTTTCATTTGTCTTTCATTGAATTTGTGCGATTTTTTAAAAATAAAGTTTGTGACATCTGAGAGCCAGTGTGGTAGGCTGAATAACGGTCCCCCAATCATGTCCTCGTCCTAATTCCTAGAGCCTGGGAATGTTACCTTATATTACAAAGGGGAATTTGCAGATATGATTAAGTTAAGGCTTTTGAGACCTTAAGGATCTTATCCTGGATTATTCAGGTAGGTCTGATACAATCACAAAGGTCCTTCTCAGAGGGGACAGGAGATCGCAGTGAACATAGTAGGAGACAGGATGATGGGAGCCAGATTGGATTGATGCAGCCACCAGCCAAGGAAAGTCCTCTGCCTGTAGAAGTTGGTAGTGGCAAGGAACAGATTCTCTCTCCAAGAAACTTCCAGAAAGAACAAGCTCTGCCAATACCTTGATCTTAACCCTGTGAGACTCGTTTCAGACTTCTGACCTCCAGAACTGGAAGAGAATACATTTGTGTTGCTTTAAGCCACTAAGTTTGTAGTAATTTGTCTCAGCAGCAATATGAAACTAATACGGTCAAACTCTGAGCAAAATTCTGCTGAGAACATGGGAGTAAACAGATGTTGTCTTAGAAGTGTGAGGTAGAGTCAGTGCATTAGCGAATATTTTAATGAATTTGGCTTCTCCATGTAGCCTATAATTATGGTATAGGAGTGTCTGTGTGTGTACAAATGAAAACTAATATTCAAAGGGCAATTTATATAAGAATTTTCCTTCTTCTATCTTGTCCGGAGCTGGGATTCTACCGTGGAGAACTACTATATTGAACGGAGGATATGGTTGAAGATAAAAACTGAAGAAGCCACAGAGGACTGATGACTGAACATAAGGAAGAGGCTGAAACTGTCTGAGGCATAAAAGAAAGATGCGGACAGGTAGTGAGATGCAGAGCCAAGTGATGCTGGAATATTTTCAGAGACAGAGAATGAGAAGAGGTGTAGCTGTGCCAAGAAGGAGGACTCTGGGGTGCGAATGGGGAGACAGAGATAAGTAAGGAGGATTTTAGAAAGTTTTACTGAGTGTTGTGTGTGTTATAATTTATACCTCTACTGCTCCCCGACCAGCTCCCCTCCCTGAAAATCTTCAGTAACCATCTGGAATTAGGCTTTTGTGTTTAAAAATAGCTCTCCAGAGCGGCTACTCCTAAAGCAGGAGGAGGCACAATTTTATTTGGATTGCATGTTATCAAAAACTTTTATTATTTCTTACCAGAGGCTTCTAAGCCAGGTCTCCCAGGCTGGGACCCAAAATGCCCATAGCTCTGGTCTTTAGCACTTTGGGAAAAGCCTTCTTGTTGATTGTCTTCTTAGAAGGTGCCTTTATGGCAATTTGTGCTTTCTGGGCAGCTGCTTTGTGGGCAAGGCTTTCGGGAGAGAAGCCTTTCTAACCCCGGCTTTATGCTTCTGTTTCTCATTTTCTCTGAACTTACAACAGTCAAACTTCTGTCATTTTGGAAGTCTTTTCTCTGGCTGCAGTTTCCTTGGTTTATCTTGTAACTGACTGTTTTGGATGGATAGTCCTTTCTGGGGCAGCTCCTATGCCGTTTTGACAAATACCACGTGGAAAGTCGAGAGGAAAGTCAATGAACTGTGTGCGTTTGCACACCAAAGCTCATACCATTACACCCCTTCATATGCCATCAGCCAAAGTTCGGTTCTGATCAATAACAACTGTGATTACAACCAGATTCCCAGCATGTGGCCCAAAGGAAATGCGGACTATGCAGCCAATTTTCACATAGCGCTTGGTAACTGCCAGCCTAAAGCACTGGAGGCTTCTGGGCAGTTTCAATTAGATGACTCCTTTACTGTGTCCCCCTGTCCTGGCCCCAGAGAGAATTAAAGACGGCTTTCAACTTTGAAATATCCTCTTCATGTTATTGGGCTCATGGGTGCTGCTTGAAATTATCCTAAAATGTGCTGCGAGATTTGAGTGTTTTAATTTTATTATCACGATTTTCTCTCCCAATTGGAGTCTGGCTGAATGATTAGCAGTTGGTCAGAGAGGTCATTCAGGAGGCATAACTTACTGGGGATTCCACTGCAGATCTACACGTGTTCACGCTTCTCACTCCCAACAACGACTCCCTCACTGGAAAGAGGGGCTCTGTCCAAGTACTTATGTTCTGAACTGATAAAGTCAGGGAGAACATGATGGGATTTGTTTTTCTTCAGGGTCTGAAAGTCCTGTGTTGCAGTGTCCATATGGACTATCTTTTCTTGCCAGTGCTCTATGAAACGTGGCTGAGTCCAAAGAGCCAGGGCCCCCAACTGGCCCGTTTAGCAGGCAGGCACATGGTGTGGCGGGTGTATGCATCTTTTTTGGCGCTGAGGGTATAATTAAGTCCTGAGTGATTACTATAGAAAACTAATAGCTCTGGAAGTACAAAACAAGAAAAGGAGTCTTTAGTGAAAATGAAAAGCAAGCAATGTGTCAAGAAATTTTTGACAAAGGTGAAACAAATGGACAAGTCTGAGTTACCTTTAAACATTTTTTTTTTTGTATGGATTTGGTGAGCAGAAGGAATCTGTCACTCAGAGTCATTTATTAAACAAAGATGAAAATTCTTAGATAAATATCTATGTTTTGCCTGGTGGCTGACATGCCAGGATTATTCTGACAGAAAGTAAATAGCAAGGTGATGTGTAAGACTTAAGAGGAAAAAAATATTTGGATCAATGCATGTTATTCTGTGAAAAGATCTAATCAATTTTACTCCTTTTGCCAGAGGAAGAAGTTATGTAGCCATGTTGGGTAAGGCTTGCAAATTACTCTACAATCAAGAAGTAAACAATATCTAAACCCTACAAATTGAATTTTTATTAAGAAATTCATCTCTGGTTACCCCAGGGTTTATAAAATCTTTTAGAGCTTGTGGAGGAAGGCAATATATCTCAATGTACAAAACCAGAATGATTGGGGTGAGAAATTTTAATTTTTAGGGTCAGGAATATACCTCACCTTTTAAAACAGGTTTAATGAGTAAGGGAACAAATGTTGCTTTAAAAGCCATTCTAATTCTTCTTGGGTTGTCTTTTATCTATATTACCATTGCTGTTGTTAGTTTCATGTACTTTACAAATTAGGATTAATGGCTTTTTGCATAACAGTTTCAAGGTCACAATTTCATAAATTGAGTAAATAAATAAATCCTTCTCTACCATTGACTTTCTGTGTACTTAACATCTATATATTCATTACTTTCTGCATTCATAAGATGCCAGTACTGCTATTAATAAAATTTGTATTTTCTGTACAGGGCTGCTTGTTGAACTAAAAAAAATAAGTGGCAATGCTTAACATAACATTTTTCAAAGATGAACAAGTGAACATGTTTATTCTGCTCTTGTACTGCCCATTGTCAGATTCTCTTTTATAAGAACAGGCGACAACAATAGCAGCCACAATTGGAGAATTTATTATGTGAAAGGTATTTTGCATATAGGTTCTCATTTAAGAAGGGTATTATCAACCTTATTTTATGATGGAGGAAACTGAGATTGGAAGAGTTTAAGGGACTTGCCTATGTAGTATCAACAGTAGTATCAGAGCCAGGTTTTGACCCCTGGTCTGTGTTGACTCTGAAAGCCTGGCTCTCTTTACAATTCCTCACCACCGCTCAATCAAGAACTATATCCCTTTACAGCTCTGCCCCTGGTGCCTTTCCTGGCCTTCACCAGGTGCAGAGGCCTGTGACATGGAGCATTGTTGAGGTAAGATTTTCTGGTGTGGCATCAGTCAGGGAAGGCTGGATTATGCTGTGGTATAAACAACCCTGGTATCTCAGTGGCTTAAAATAGCAAAGACTTGTTGTCCATCAGTTGTGCAAACCACATGTCTGTCCATTTTGGAGGTGACTCTGATTCATGATTTCCCTACTCAGGGCCAGGCTTTTGGAGCTTCCATCATATGATACATTGAAGACCTTGTGACAGGGTGAGGGAACAGGGCCAACTGGGATTGGCTCTTTGAGCCTTTTAACCGGAAATGATGCACGCATGCACTTCCTCTGTCATTTCATTCTCCAAGCGGTGCACTTGGCCTTGCCTAACTTCACAGGGGCAGGTAAGTGTGGTACTACCATGTGCCCAGAAGGCAGGAAACAGGCAGTGTCAGTGAAGAGCACCATATACCACGTGTACTCAAAGCTATGTTGATCTTAAAATAAATACATGTTATCTTAAAAAAAATTCTGATACAGAACAGTTACAATTTTAAAAGTTCCCTAGATCTGTTCCTAAGGTCCAGAAAGGCATGGCTGTTCCAGAGATTGTTCTAATTCAGTTACCTACATTAATGACTTCCTTGTAGGAGAATTCAGAGGTGATTTCTTTTCCTAAAAAGGAACTATTTATATTGATTTGTTTGTTAGCTGGATTTTAATGAAGAGATAAAGGTAGATTTAAAAGTAACCAGTACAGATATGTTGAAAGAATAATTTAAAAGGATAGAAAAATTATCCTAGTTTATCTGAGCTTCCCTCTCAAGTGTTCTCACTTATATAATCCACAGGACAGACTGAAAACCAGAATTTAGACTTTTAATTCAAATGCAGTAGATCACTTGGTAACTTCTTCTGGATTGTTTTTGTAAAATAGGTGTAAATTAACTCCCAAGTGTCAATTTGAACAAGCCCGTGAGGCAAATGACAGGAAGATTGGTTAGAGAAATTTCTCCAGCAGAAAGGACAATGTTGGTTGGGGCTTCAAGGCAAGAGAAACCTTAGCTGTCATAAAATAAAAATTCTGTGCACTGATTGCAATTAATAGCCTGTCACATAAAAATAGAATGAAATCATCTGGAACTCTGTCCTGCAGTTTAGTCTAGAATTTGTGATTTTTAACTCTGGCATTTTAATTTTGTGCTTCTTTCAACATAAGCTGAGCATAGCAACCCCACAAAAGCATACTATAACTCCCGGGGCTCTTAGCTTCTGCCTGGCAGTGCCCGGCAGTGCTCTCGCATGCTCTGTGAAAGATGCAATCACACAATCAAAGTAACATTTTCCTTGAGATTTCCTGGGGTAGACCGGTTCTGCAGTTTTCCAGTAATTGTTTTGGAAAGACAGCCCTAGATTTGTTTTTTCTCTTAAATCTTTTCCCCTCCAGTCTCCGCACTGTGGGTCCTGGCTTCTCTTTTGCCAGCCTCACTTAAGTACCTGGGATGGGGATGGAGTGGCCTGTAACATTCATTACCCGGTAGGATTTGCTGCCTGCTCCAGAAATCCCCTCTATCTCTGCAGGCTGGAGCCCAAAATATTTTCCCACAAAACGTGATAAGGTTCAAGAATTCTTGGGCATCCTATCCTGCGGCATGAAGAGCTGAGGTGGCCTTTGAGATTAATACACTTTTCTTGTTTGGGGAAGTAACTAAAGTTTGTGCATATGGATTTTTTTCCTTTTACTTGTCAGCCCCCATAGCAAACCTGCGAAGTTGATAAGCCACAAGCGATTGCTATTGGTATTTTTTAAAACTCCATTTCACATATAAGAAAATGGGGGCTCCGGGTTGATGGCCGAGTCAAACAGCTAGGAAATGCTGGAATCTGGCTTTTCAGACTCCAAGTCCTGTAGTCTTTTCTTGCACAATGCTTTTTAGTAGCCTGGCTATAATATTAAAAATTGTCCAATGCCCCCGAACTTCCTGTGAGGCGCCGCTGCTGGGTGGCGCTTCTTGTGGCGTGGTCTGGCGCCCTCTGCTGGTACAGGGCCGCCTTTCCTGTTGCTCGGTTTCCTCCGGCCTTTCGTCTCCGTCTTCCTGGTGTAACATCTCTCAGCAGAACGCGCCACTCGATGTGAAGGTAGGAAACTGTTCTGGTTGGCACCTTGCTTAAAGAAAATATCAGAGAAAATCAAAGAAAGTAGCACTTGACGTTTCTGCACAATATACCCCTGTGTGTGAAAGTTCTCTCTCTCCTGCCATCTACTGAGGGGGCCCTTTGCTTACCACTTGCCCTCGCCTCACCTGGGCTCTGGCGTTCTTCCAATGCCCTTCGACACAGGTAAACATCGTTCTCCAAAACGCACGGGGGAGGCAGCCAAGGGAACGAGATTCATCGCACACCTGGAAGCCTGGGAGCCCTGGAGGGGATGGGGCCCGAATTCGTCAGACGCTCTGGGAGCCAAGACAGGGAGGACCCATGACTGGCCGGCGGGAGGGCAGGCGGGCTTCTGCAGGGCATTCGGGGTGAAGGCTCTTGGTGGGAAGAGGCGAGTCTTCACGGAGTGGGTCCAGTCCGACAGAGTAGCTGAGACTACAAGGCAGGCAAATAGAAATTGAGTGGAAGGGCTTAAGCCAGGGACAGATGAGTGGCTTGACTAGTTAAGATTTGGTGAATAAATAAGAGGCCAGTGTTCTCACATGCTAACTCGAGATTTTTGTTGCATAGTCTTCTCTGGGAAAATAGAAAAATAATTGTATGGTGGCCTTGCCCCAGGTCAAAAGGAGTTGTCAGTTGGCGTCATCTCTAATACACGGTCTAGGGATTGTTAATTAGGATTCTCACTCTGATGAGTCTTGGAGCAATTTATATAAATTACGGCACCTGTCACAACATTAGCTGGAACACGTACCAGAAGAAAGGTGGCAAATTACCTGTATCAGTGGTTCTTAAAGTGTGGTCCCTGGACTACTGGCAGCATTATCATCTGGGAATCATTAAAAATGCAAATTCTGAGGTCCCATCCCAGACCCACTGAATCAGAAACTCTGGGGGTGGGCCCAGCAATCTGTGTTTTAACACGCCCTCCAGGTAGATGTTGGTGGACACTCAAATCGGAGCAGTACTGCCTTAGATTATAGTATAAATGACTAGTCACCAGATCGTTTCTACTGTGGAAGGACTATAAATGTTGTGGTGGGTGGAGGGAAAGGATGCAAGAATGTAAGGCAAAAGTTTGAAAGACACCTGCCTCTGTTGTGTTCTGAACAGTTCAGATTGCTTGAAGTTTGATTATTAGATAAACTGAGGTAATAACGATACCATACAGTGTAAAGAGAATTGCCACAACACAAAAGGCAAAGTGGAGAGTCTGAAAGAAATGATGACAACTAGGATTGATCAGGCCCACTCTATGAATGTTCTGGGGCACTGTCGTGAGGCTGCCCTGTATTCTGACACTGTGACCTTCTTTGATATAGATGTGGTGAAAACACATCTTCCTGAAAAGGTCAAGAACAAAATTATTTCATAGAAATTAATTTTCTTGGGGAAAAAAAGGAATTGGCCATGTCATGTGAACATTTTATTGAAAAAATATTCATTCAATTTGGGGAATGATAAATGAAAAGGCATTAGAAAGTGTTTTCTTTAATCTTTTATTAAAACTGTGATTTATAAGGCTTCAATTAAAAAAAATACAAAAGGGCCATAAGCATAATTCTGGTCTTCACCATTTACTTATTTCTTTCTTGAAACACCAGCATTTATTTAACATGGTGTTAGATAATAAAAGTGCTTCTGGTGAATTTAGTCCTTATGGCTGAAATTCTTGAAATTGCAAAATAAGTCACTGATTGTCATTTTGTGGGAAAGTGATGAAGAAAAACCTGTTTCTAATTACTGGGCAGCTGGTATGTTTTAATTGTTTGCTTTTTATAAGCAGTAAAATAAAAGGAGTATTCCTTAAGTATCCTTATACACTATTAATGCAGTGCTTCTCACACTTGTCCTGCATCATGATCCCCAGGGAACTTGTTAAAAATGCAAATTGCTCACCCCTTGAGGTTCTGATTTAGTAGGGATATGATTTTTAACAAGCATCCAAATGATTTTGGTGCAGGTGGTTTGAGGACCACACTTTTCCAAACCCTGCTCAGAGCCTACCCATAATTTATGTGCTCATTATTTGAGCGTATCTAAAAGTGACTGACAATTCATAAAGGCCAGTTTAGTTTAGATAAAGATTTAACTGTGAAAACAGATGCTTATTCCAATAGAGCCTTGTTATTTGATATTTGGCATTTGGGGAAAATGAGTATTAACTCAAAATAGATTTTTTAAAAAAATTAGTACTTTATTTTTTTGGGGCAGTTTTAGGTTTACAGAGAATTGAGCAGATAGTACAGAGAGTTCCCATATGTTTCCTCTCCCTCGCTCTCAGTTTCTCTCCGACAACATCTCGCATTAACGTGGTACATATGCTACAATTGAACCATTAGTGATACCTTATGATTAACTAAAGTTCATAGTTTCCATCAGGGCTCACTCTTTGTGTTGTATGTTTTATGGATTTTGACAATTGTATCCTGTTCTGTATCTGCCATCACAGTATCCTACAGAATAATTTCACTGCCCTAAACATCCCTTGCACTCCTCTTAGTCATCTCTTCCCTACTCCCTGGCCCCAAACCCTTGGCAACCATTAATCTTTTTATTGTCATTATAGTTTTGGCTTTTCCAGAGTGTCATATAGTTGGAATCATTATAGTATGTCGCCTTTTCAGATTGATTTCTTTTCACTAAGCAATATGCATTTAAGAGTCCTTTGTGTATTTTAGTGGTTTGATAGCTCATTTATTTTTATAGCTGAATGATATGTGTTTTAACGGATATTCCAGTTTGTTTATTCATTTGCCTTTTGAAGGACATCTTAGTTGTTTCCAGTTTTTTGCAATTACGAAAAGGTGCTAAAAACATTTGTGGGCAGGTTTTTGCTTGGACATAAGTTTTCAACTTATGTTGAAATACCTAGCAGGTCCATTGCTGAATTGTATGATAAAGTATTATTTAAGCTTATAAGAAACTGCTAGTCTTCCAAAGTGGCTGTACTATTTTGCATTCCTACCATCAAAGAATGAGAGTGCTTGTTGTTTAACATACATGCTAGCATTTGATATTGCTAGTTTACTGGACTTTTGCCATTGTGATAGGTATTTGGTGATTTTAATTTGCAATTCCCTAGTGACATATGTTGAACATCTTTTCATTTGCTTCTTTGCCATCTGTATATGTTGTTTAGTGAGGTGTCTGCTCAGATCTTTTGCCTATTTTGTAATTGGGTTGTTTTCTTATTGTCAAGTATTAAGAGTTCTTTGTGTATTTTGGATACAAGTCTTTTATCATATATGCTTTGTGAATATTTTTTCTCAGTCTGTGGCTTGTCTTTGAATTCTTTTAACAGTTTGTTTGGCAGAATAGAGTTTTTAATTTTCATGAAGCCCAACTTATCAATTTTTTTCTTTCATTGATTGTGCTTTTGGTGTTGTATCTAAAAAGTCATCACCATACCAAAGTTCATCTAGATTTTGTTCTATTTTTATCTTCTAGGAGTTTTATAGTTTTTCGTTTTACATTTAGGTTTATGATCCATTTTGTGTTAATTTTTGTGAGGGTGTAAGGTCTGCACCCTCTTTTTTGAATTACTTTTTGCCATTTTTTCAAATACAATTGGCTCTATTTGTGTGGGTCTATTTTTGGGCTCTCTGTTCTGTTCTGTTGATCTATTTGACTATTATTGCACCAGTACCACATGGTTTTGGTTATTGTAGCTTTAGAGTAAGTCTCAAAGTCAGGCAGTGTCAGTCCACTGATTTTGTTCTTCTTCGGTATTCCATTGGTTATTCTGAGTTTATATTTTTATATTTTATAATATTTTGTATTAGTTTATATTTTTGTTAATATGCAAGATAACTTGCTGGCATTTTGATTGGGATTGCATTGAATCTATAGATCAAGTTGGGAAGAACTAAAGTTTTAATAATAAGCCATCTTATCCAGAGAGGTAAATTTTTCAATATGTAAAAACATTTCTTTGTAAGCTTTAAACTTTTAAATATTAAAATGTTTTAACTAACATTTAGAAAATATAATGTTTATTTTTCTAACTTTCTAAAAGTTTATGAAATAAAATTTGACCTTTTCCTTATGATTCAGGATCATCTTTGTAAACTTTCTTGCACTGGATGTTAATACAAGTTGTATTTACTGCTTATTCTACTTTCTCTGCACTGGGTGTTTTAGTTATCATTATGTTTATTTGTTTGCATTTCTATGTCACCAGCTGGATCATGGGCTCCTTCAAGGCCAGGATCATATTTTGGCTATTGATGTAGATGCTTTATAAATGTTTGTTGAAGGAGTCATGACTATCTGTAACATCCATTTCTCTCTCTCTTAATTTTCTGTTTCTAATTTCTTGTACTCCAGAAAAACAGATAAACTTCATTAAGAACTCTGTGTTTAAAGAGTCAGTAAGGCTCTAAACAGAACACTTACTACAATCTTTATGAGAGCTATTGTGGCTTTTGGAGAAGTACAGTGCTACTGTGTATCTTCAGACATGTAGAAAATTTGAATACCAATGTGTCTTCTATCAAAATAAAATAATTGGTAACATATTATCATATTTTTTAATCTCTCCCTCTCAATATATTAATGCATACACACACATGTGCTGTGCCTTGTGAGAATTAGTAATGAATGGTGAAGTCCTAAATACTTCAACATGATTCATCTAAGAAGAAACATGATGGAAATACTTAATTATACTTAAGAAATTAACAGTAATTATATATCGTTTAGTAGGCATTTCATATTTAAGTTTTCCCAATTATTACTGGAATATCTTTTTTTATGATCTATTCTGTGTTCCTGAGTTGCAATTGGCAGGTGTGTTACGTTGTATGATGTGATATGTTGGTTGTACCATGTGGCCCTGGGTAAGTCCCTCACATCCCTGGCAGTATAGGATGATCTCTAACATCATTTTGAGCTCTGAAAGCCTATGAGTCTATCATTATAGGCTATTTCAGTTCTATAATTTTGTGATATATTTTTAAGGAACCACAAAAGTAGAAATGTTATGCAGTGATTTGACAGGAACTGATAAACTACCAAGTAAAAGAGCCATGTATTGAAGTCAGACTTAAAATACTAACCAAGTTCAGGCTTATGTCTGTAGAGTTTTTAAAAAATTTCTTCTATATACAACTCAGTTGTGTGAAAGTAAAAATCTATCTATTTATGGAGATTGATGTCTTTAAATACCACAGAGACCCGAGAAAAGAATTGAGGCCACAGACCACTTACTGAAGCTTTTTCCAGCACCTTCTAAACTACTGTGAACCTGCTGAGAAATTAAAACCTTTTAGATAATTGAATTAATTTATCATGCCAAAATACTAATAATTTTTAAACATTAAAAAACTTCATTTTGTGATAATTTCAGACATTCAAAAAATTACAAAAATAAAAACCCTACGTATACCCTTTGCATAGCTAAAGTACAACTATCAAATTTTCCTTAAGGAAAAGTGTTTTTTTTTTTTAAACTTCAGGAATATCTTCATTCTCTTTCATATTAGATTGTCCACTAACCTTGGACTTTAAAAAAATCTCACGCCTACTTTCTAGAACCTGGGTAAGACTGTCATATCCTCATGGTTATCTCTAAAAGTTCTAATCTTATCTCCAATATTTTTCCTTATAAGAAGCTAGAGAGACACTAAAAATATGGTAGATTAGGTTCTAAATTTGCCTTTGATTTAAGCTTAAGGTTTGTTCTGGAGAACTTGTCTTAGAACATAACACAGGGGCGAAAAAAATATTAGTAAAGCACTTGCATGGCAAAATTGGCTGTAAACTCCAGAAATGAATGTTGGCATCTTAGTTTCTTTCCAGTTAGAATTTTTAAAAATTGTTATTGCCCAGGGTGCTTAGGAGATTACGGCCTTTACTTTTCCATTTAAGAGCTAAAAGATCCTGAAAATAAATTACATTCAAACTACTTATTTTTGTTATTTTTTAGAAGAATGTGTAACATTTAAATAGTGCTGGGCAGTGCCTCTCCCCTGCCCCTGGCAGCTGTAGTGTACTGTTATATCTTTCATATATAAGCATATCATTTTTTATTTTAATATGTTCCAGACTAAAGCTTAGGATCCTCAAGCAAAACATTTAAAACCTAATTGTAATTAACCTTGACTTGTGTTATGATTTATAATTAACATAGGCCTTTCAATTAGTCTGTTTGACTTTATGAATTCTGACACTTGTCTTGAAAACTCAGAGAGAGAGACATTTGGAAGCGGTATTGATGAAAAGATGGCTTAAAATTCAGGAATTTGGGCAGGAAGTTATATAAATTCAATGTTGATTTATATTTTATTTTTATGTATACAATTTAATCATTTCAAAATTTAATAGAATATTTTTATATGAAGTTCACCATTATGCTCATCTTCCTGAGAGGATTAGTGAGATTAAGGGAATAATGTTAACTCAAAGCTAAGAAATTAAACTGTGAAAGCCAAATAGTCAGGCTTCAAGGAGTCGCTGAAATGAAAGTTTACGAAAAGAAAATTGAGATAAGAATTAGAAAGCTTCCACGTATAACTCACTTTTTTCTTTTTCTTTTTCTTTTTCTTAAATGGGGAAAAGGTCTTTGGTCAAAATGGATATGTTTGGCTATCAAAAAACACTGTAGTCTCATACTGCTATTTCCAGGACCTTCAGGATATAATTAGTACCCTATAGGTATAGTAACCTGATATCTTTGATAGCTGAGATCACTTTCTTAAAGTAGATTGCCAAGGTAAAATATAGACCATGAGCATAAACTTAAATGTATCACAGAAGAAAGCTAAAGTCTACCTATGAACAAGCATTAATACCAATTAAATTATGTTAAGAATAAAAAAAAGTTGGCTGGGTAGAAGAAGAGAACTAATCCATATGGACCAGTTTGGATGTGTTTAGCTAAGTGACAGAAAACTCTGACTCAAAATGGCTTAAACAATGAGGAAGATTTATTATCTCAAGTAACAGGAAGTCCAAATGTGGAGCAGCTCCAGATTGATTGATTCAGTTGCTTCAACAATAGCAGACTGCTAAATTTTTTGCATCTTTCTATTTTGCCATTTTAGACCTGTTGACTTAGTTCTCCCACATGGTTGCAAGATGGCTGCCACAGCTCCAGGAATCATCGTGGCGCAGTGACATCCAGCAGCAGGGGATGTTTATCCCCAATCATCCCTTTTTTTTACTGTCAATAAGAAGACCTTTTCCCATATTTCCTACACATCACAGTAACTAAATTATATCACATGCCCATGTCCAAATGAATCCTTGACAATGGGAATAGGAAACCAGGAGGTGAGAAGTGGGGTCCCTTCTCCTGGGTACTGGGATATATAGAAGAGAGGGAACACCCAAACAACACAGGTGCTCTTTTAGCAAGGAGGAAGAGAGAACTGGATTTTGGGCCAACGATAGTATCTCTTCTACTATGTGTACCTTCTTTTTCCCATCATTAATGAAACTTAAATATTAATATTTAGTGTGAAGGGAGGAACTATCAAATGGGTTAACCACATATGTATCATGAGTTAATAATGTGCTCAGATGAACTCAGCTTAAAGACATTGAAGGAAAGAAAGAAATGTGAACTGATTCAGTCAATGATTTTTAAAAGTTTAGCTGTGCTCTGAGGCTGAAGCGCATCAGTGCTGTGACCCACAAAAGAGTGGTTAACCTTGTTCATCTCAAATCTTTCTTCAGCTATCTGTAGAAGAAAATTTCTATTTTAAGCTGCAGAACCTTCTGCAAAATATCTGGCCATGGAGTTTTTAAGGATTCAAAAAAATGATGTGTTTGGTCTTATCTTAATAAAATGTACTCTCCTGAGGCATGTTTGAAGTTGGTAAATAGATGCATGTATTTCCAAAAGAGATTTTGGTGTATATACCTATATAAATAGCATGGAAATTTTAAATACATTTGAAATGTAAAAATACAATTCATTGCTTATCAAAGTATATTGAAGACAAGAAGTGTGACTGATGCTTCTTATCCTTCACTTTGGAACCACATTGAATGGCTTGGCCCATAACTTCTTGTTCTTCCACTTAATATAACAATAACATGAATAATCTAATACTTAGAACCCTTTACTTCACCACTCATATATGTGTAATGAAGTATATAATTTTGGCTAATTGCCTGTCCATCTAAGCTCTAATGATGGTTTCTGGATATTTGTATAGGATTGGCTTGGACAGCAATCTCTTTGAAGAGGAGGACTATGTACAGGGCTTGAAGTTTTATTTTTCCAATGTGAAAATAATTATGAAAAATCAAAATAGTGGTGCCGAGGGTAGGCATGGGAGAGTTAGTTGAGATTGGGGCCTAAAGTGCCTGTCAAACTACTCCTTGATATATGGTGAGCTCCTCAAAGGCAGGGACTATGTCTGTCTTGTTCATTGCGATATCCCCAGCACCAAGCAATGTGGTTCAGTTGCATTCTCTATACACTTGTTGAATGACTGAATTACCAGAATCCATTCACAGTCGCCAAAAGTAGACAGTAAGTAACTTGCTGCATGAAAGAATGAGTGCTTTTTTTGTTTTCCTAATTGTGAACTTCCTAAAGGAAGAATGGCAGATTTTTTTTTCTAGTCGAGTGGCTCAATTGTGCAGTGACCTCCATTTCCCTGCTTTCTGGCATAAATTTCATGTAGTTTTTGGTGAAAGAGTATAAAGGAAATACACTTTCTCAGTCCTTTTATGTTTGAAATACCTCTGTGTCACTCTTGTATTCGATAGAATCCTTGGGTATTGAATTTCAGAGTCAAAATTCCTCTCTGAATTTGAGGCCAATTTTTTTTTTTTTTTGCTATCTCCTAGCATTTAGTGCAGTCTTGGAAATTGTCTTCAGTCAAAGGAGCTGCCTGTGAATTCAAATAAAGAGCTATCAGAGCTGATATAGTCAATGGAGACAATAGGGTCTTCATGTTGCAAGATCAAAATCACAACGTAAGTACAGGCAATAGAGTTGGGTGGTTGTGATCTTGAACTCTTGAGTCAGGCAGACCTGGGTTTGAGCCTTAGTGCCCCTGCTTCTTACTAGCTGTGTTACCTTGGGAAATTACTTAATCTCTAAGTCTCAGTTTCCTCATGCATAGAATGTAGGAGATCATAGTATCTCCACCATAGTAGTTGTGACAATTCAATGGGAGGGCTCATTAAACCTTTGGCACATAAAAAGGCCTCAGCAAAATTTAGCCATTACTCACTATTACTGCTATAATTAATAATAACAATACTTATATAAATATCTTGACTAGCATTTATGAGACAGCTCACCTATACAAGAAGCACATTTCTTTTTAAATTCTAAAAAGTACATAAAAATATTGAAGTGAAAATTCACGGTATAAATATGAATAAAATAAAAAGACTTTGTTGCCCTACAACTTTAACTTCATTTCCCAGAGAAAACTCCTGAAAAATATTTTAAAATTCATTTTTAGGTAAAATATTTCTCAACATTCATTAAAATGATTTATGAACATTAAACAGTGTCAGTTGACTCCATGCCATAAAAATTGGTGGATGTAGCCTACTTACCCATTTCCTTTCTATCCCGTCCATACCCATTCGTGTTACTGTAGTTAGCTTTTCTATTGACTACTTTTATAACTTTAAATTATATATATAAAAGAAAGCAATGCCATTTACAATAGCCATAAAAAAATAAAATACCTAGGAATAAACTTAAAGAAGTGAAAGATTTCTATAATGAAAACTATAAAACACTGATGAAAGAAATTGAAGAGGACACACAAAAAAGGAAAGATATTTCATTCTCATGTATTGAAAGAATCAAATCCAAAGCAATCTACAGATTCAATGCAATCCCCATCAAAATACCAATGACATTCTTCACAGAAATATAAAAAAAAAAATCCTAAAACTTATATGGAACCACAAAAGACCCAGAATAACCAAAGCCATCCTGAGCAAAAAGAACGAAACTGAAGGAATCACATTACCTGACTTCAAATTATACTACAAAGCTGTAGTAACCAAAACAGCATGGTACTGGCATAAAACAGACACATGGACCAATGGAACAGAACAGAGAACCCAGAAATAAATCCTCACATCTATAGTGAACTTATCTTCATCAAAGGTGCCAAGAACATACAGTGGGGAAAGGACAGTCTCTTCAATAAATGGTGCTGGGAAAACTTGATATCCATATGCAGAAGAATGAAACTAGACCCTTATTTCTCACCATATAAAAAATCAAATCAAAATGAATTAAAGACTTAAATCTAAGACTTGAAACTGTGAAACTACTGAGAGAAAACATTGGGGAAATGCTTCAGGTCATTGGTCTGGGCAAGGACTTCTTGAATAATACCCCCAAAGCACAGGCAACCAAAGCAAAATTGGACAAATGGGATCACATCAAGCTAAATAGCTCTGCACAGCAAAGGAAACAATCAACAAAGGGAAGAGACAACCCACAGAATAGGAGAAAATATATGCAAACTACCCATATGACAAGGGATTAATAAGTAGAATATATAAGGATCTCCAACAACTCGATAGGAAAAAATCAAATAATCTGTTTAAAAAATGGGCAAAAGATCTGAATAGACAATTCTCAAAAGAAGACATACAAATGGCCAACAGGTATATGAAAAAATGGTTAACATCATTAGTCATCAGAGCAAATCAAAACTACAATGAGATATTATCTCACCCAAGGTAAAATGGCTTTTATCAAAAAGACAGGCAATAATGAATGCAGGCAAGGATGTGTAGAAAGGGGAACCCTTGTACACTGTTGGCGGGAATGTAAATTAGTGCAACTACTATGGGAAACGGTATGGAGGTTCCTCAAAAAACTGAAAATAGAACTACCATATGACCCAGCTATCCCACTGTTGGGTATATATTCAAAGGATGAGAATTCAGTATGTTGAAAAGACATCTGCACTCCCATGTTTATTGCAGCACTATTCACAATAGCCAAGACATGGAATCGACCTAAGTGTCCATCAATAGATGAATAGATAAAGAAATTGTGGTACATATACACAATGGAATATTATATAACCATAAAAAGAATGAAATCCTGCCATTTGAAACAACATGGATGGAACTGGAGAACATTATGTTAAATGAAATAAGCCAAGCACAGAAAGACAAATCTTGCATGTTCTCACTCATATGTGGGAGCTAAATATTAAAGCGATTGACCTCATGGAGACAGAGAGTAGAATAATGGTTATCAGAAGCTGGGATGGGTAGCAGGGAGGGGAGATAAAGCGAAGACAGTTAATGGGTGCAAAAATATAGTTAGATAGTTAGAATGAACAATATTTGGTAGCATAACAAAGTGACTATAATCAACAGTAAGTTATGGAATACTTTAAAATAACTAAATGAATGGAATTGGAATGTTCCTAACACAAAGAAATGTTAAATGCCTGAGGTGATGGATACCCCCATTACTCTAATTTGATTAATTCACACTGTATGCCTGTATCAACACATCACATGTACCCTGTAAATATATATAACTATTGTGTACCCATAACAATTTTAAAAATTATATACATAAGCCCAATTTCTTGTCAAAAATTAGGCAAAATCCTGGCTCCCCATTATAATGTGAGGAAATTAGTACTACTTCTTTCCAGTTCCCTTTCTAATTGCTATATAGCCAACTCTTAACTATCAACAGATATATTATTACTTTTACATTGTCAAGATTTGTCATATTTATGTTCTGCCTTGTAATTATATTTTAATGTCATTTGCAGCAACTTGGTTGGAACTGGACACCATCATTCTGAGTGAAGTATCTCAGGGAAAAACAAATATCATATGTTCTCACGAATAAGTTGGAGCTAAATGATGGATACACATGGTCATAAAGTGGTGTAAAGGACATTAGAAACTAAGAAGTGGGCAGTGTGGGAGGGAAGTGAGGCATAAAAACTTACCTGCTGGGTACAGTGTACACTATTCTGGTGATGGGCACACTAAAAGCCCTGACTTCACCATTATGCATTCATCTGTATAACAAGAACACTTGTACCCCCTAATATTTTAAAATAAAAATTATAAAAAAATTCTAAGTGTAAAGTTCAAATGGATTTTAATTAAAAAAACTCTGTCAATTTTTCAAAATCATGCCACAGTACATTTGGACCACATATTTTTCTACATTTGTTTGTTTCTCTCAATATGTCCAATTATTTTTCTTTATTTCTTTTTTACATGAGAAAGACTTCATATCTTAAGGTTGTCCAGCTGCTTAACCATACTATTTCTTTAATGTAGATTAACCATTTAGGTACATATTAGGTTACAAGGGAAATAAACTTTTTCAGTCCTTTTTTTGATTTGAAAATATCTCTTATTCCCACATTTGATAGAATTCCTTAGTATTATATTTCAAATTTAAAACTATTTCCTCCAAATTTGAGGCCATTGTTTTCCTATCTTCTAGTGCAAAAGACGCTATCTTTTAGTGCATCAGATGATAAATTTGATATCATGATGGTTCTCATTCCTATGTAAGAAACCTGTTTTTTTGTTGATTTTATCGCCAGGAAGACGTTTTGGAACTTTCCCTTTGTCCTTGGGGTTTTAAAACTTTACGGGCACCAGGGATTTGTCCATGTCTTCTGTGTGGCTCTCACTGGGATTCCCGGTGGGAAGATTGATGTTTTTCTTCAATTCTGGGAGATTTTTTTCAATCATTTATTATTTTATCTCTCTTTTTGTTGTTCTTTCTTTCTGAGACTTTTATTAGATGAATGTGTGTTCTTGAGGATTTATCCCCTATATATCAACTTTTCTTTCATATTTTGTATATCTTTTTGTTTTGATTCTATGATATGTGATCTTTTTATATTCATCAATCATATTTTTAGTTTCCAAGAACACTTTGATTTCTGTTTATTTTTTTGGAGGATGGAATATCATCTATGTAATCTGAAATATCTCTGGGAATATTAAGCATCTTTCTTTCATATTTTGTAAATTGCTTTCTTTGTTTATCTTGGTCTTTCTCTTTTGGATTATTGGTGCGCCTCACATACTGTTAATCCTTGGTTGTTCAGAATTGTGACTGAAGACCAAAGTTGATTAATATAGTTAACTGATGTGGGTTTTCTTTGTCATTGTCATGAGGCAGTGATTTTTTAAAAAATCTTTTTTTAATTAAAAATTAATGCATACCAAGACTAAAAATCTAAAAGCAAAAAAATAATAAATAGTAAATTTTCCTCTAACCCCATGTCACCAATCTCTCAGAAACCCTCTCAACTGTCAACCACTGTTATTAGTTTCCTTTGTCTTCTAGAATATCTCTAAGTAGATACAGAAATATGTGTGTCCCTGTCTACCTACCTACCTATCTAAACATACACATTTTACAAAAAATGGTAACGTGTTATACATGTTGTTTTTCACTTTGCTTTTTTTTGTAAACAGTTTATCTTGCAGAGTATTTTGTATGTGGATATGTTATTCTTTCTCACGGTTGCAGAGTTTTACATTGGGTGTGCTAGAAATTATTGAACCATTCTCCTATTGATGAGACATTAGATTCCATCTAAACTTTTGTATTACAAACATTATTGCACCAAATATCCTTGTACAAGCTTTTTGGTGTTTATTTGTAAATATATTTAAAAGAGAAATTTCTCAGTCACAGAGTATGTATATTTGAAGTGTGGATTAAAAAAAAAACAACTCATGTTCTATTTGTTAATTTCCTGAACATATAATACATATTCATTGGACAAAAAGCCCAGATGTACAAAGGGGTATAGTAAAAATGAAATCTCTTACGATTCTTCCTTGTCTGACTGTTAATCCCTTCTGCCATCCTCCTCAGTCTCTACTATGGTTATTATGTGTGTGTGTGTTTCCTCTTTTGGGGATAAATCCTATAGCTTAGTCAAAGCTTTGGGAGGCATTCCTTTTTAAAATTGAGTAAATTTTTTTGCCATGAAAAGTTGTCACATTTGACTACTTTTAAATTGAGCCCTTTGAGCCCTCGCAGCAGTGTGCCCTGAGATAGGTCCTCCTGTGCCTCCTTCATCCACTCCAGCTTTGCCAGCCCCACGTTCCATCTGGATGCCAAGGGTTTTCCAGGGACACACTTGATCTTCACCAATATTAGAACAGAACAGATTCTTATGGTTTTATAATTTCTACTCCTTCCTTCTAGTGTTGGAATCCATGGCAAATGACAATAATAAAGAAATGATGCTTGGCTTTTTTGGTTTCTCTTCAGCACTATAGAACGTGCAATTAGATTTTTGCATGACAACTTAAAGAGGCCAGTGTTTGATGATGGACAGCTTTTGGTGCAGAACAATGTAATTGCTGAAATGCTGTTTGTCTTCCTACCTTTTCATTACTATCATCTTTGTTCAATTCCACTGCCTTTTACAAGCTTTCATTTCTCCATCTGTGGACAGTCTTGAGTATATGAGGTTTATGATAACAGTGATCTACAGAGAGGCATATGCCCCTAATTATAGCTCTAAAGAGAATAATATCAAGGAGCCATAGCTTTTGCATTGAAATGCTCAAAGATAGGTAGTTAATTAATTTTCTTTGTGAGTTTTGGGGAGCAATGTGAAGATTTACATTAGTAAATAAAGCAAGACTGGATAGTAAAATGTTAATGGAATTTTAAAATCAGGAGATTTGGGACTGAGAACCGTCTATATCTATATAAAAGAGTTGAAAGAGATTTAATTTTTACTGTATAAAGTGTGTGGCATTGAGAAAGTCAAAATAATATCCTTGGGCATCAATTTCCTCATCTGCAAATGTTCACAGGATTGTTATATGGATTAAAGAGGTAACATAAGCAAGCACTTTGACAAGTGCTATCAAGTGTTATGTAAAGTTATAATCATAGTGTTAGAGTGAGAAATGGGCAGCTTATTAAACTTAACAAGAATAATTTTCATTATAACTTCCAGCGTTGCACATCATGCTAGAGTTTTAGCTTCATAAATGTTGTGTTTTTATAATTCAGTAAGTGGAAAATATGAAAGGCCATATACTTTTTTGGATGGGGCGTCTCAGTGATTCAGATTCTTCTTGGCCTCAATAAATGTTGCAAGCAGCACATCGGGATCTGAGCCGAGGGTAGGTATGCAGATAGAGGGGGAGATAAGGCCAGAAGTTCTGGTGAAGCCAGACTGGGAAGGGCCCGGAATGCCTGCCCAAAGGGGCATGGATCTTAGTTGCTGGGTATTGAAGATTTGTGGAGCTGTCACTTTGGGAGGGTGATGTGGAATATAGAAAGATGCCAACAGATGTGATGAGAGGATATTCTTCAGTAACAAAGGATCCATAAATGTATCCTTTTGGAAGTACAGTTGCCCCTCAATATCTGAGGGCGATTGGTTCCAGGACCCCTGCAGATACTAACATCCGCAGATATGCAAGTCCCTTGTATAAAATGTTGTAGTATTTGCGTATAACTCGCTTCACATCCTCACGTTCTCTTGTATACTTTAAATCATAAGATTGCTTATAATACCTAATACAATGTAAATGCTATGCAAATAATTGTTATGCTGTATTTTTAATTATTAGATTATTTTTAAATTTTTTAAAAGTATCATTTTTCATTCAAGGTTGGTTGGATCATGGGTTCTGTATCCTGGATATAGAGGGCTGACTGTAATTACATTAAGCAGGAGATTCTTTGGCAGGTTCCCAAGGTGGAGGCCTGGTCTCCCAAAGTTCCTATAGAGGGCACTGCTGCAGCTAAACCTACTTCTATGGGTGAGGATTCAGCCAGGAGGTAGAGGCTTACCTTTGCATTCTCGAGGGATTTTATAACCTCCTGGCCACCTGGCTGACTGTGTGGAAGACTCTGGCTTGACCCACCTGCTCACCAGGTGCAAGAAACTATTGCAAAACAAGCTCAGGGCTGGGCACGGTGGCTTGAGCCTGTAATCCTAGCACTTTGGGAGGCTGAGGCGGGAGGATCACTTGAGCCCAGGAGTTCAAGACCAGCCTGGGCAATAGTGAGACCCCAGTCTCTACAAAAATATAGAAAAATTAGCCAGGCATGGTCGCGTGTGCCTGTAGCCCCAAGCTACTCACGAGGCCGAGGCAGGAGGATTGCTTGAGTCCAGGAGTAGGAAGCTGCAGTGAGCAATGATGATGCCACTGCACTCTAGCCTGGGTGAGAGAAGGAGACCCTGCCTTAAAAAAACAAAAACAAAACAAAAAACCAAGCTCAGTACATCCCTGAATCTTTACTCAAGAGGCTGGGTGATGGAGTGGGGTACTGTAGCAGACCCAGGCTGCAGGTCTCTAAGTCTGTTCTTGCAGGGTGCAAGAAGGGTTTATAAGAAGGAGGAAGCACACCATCAGAGAGCAAAATGAGCTGACTGAGGAAGAGGCTGGGAGCAGGCAGATTACTGAGGACCACTGCCGTAGTAAGACAAGCATGAAGTAGCAATGTGTTAGGTTGGGAGGTGGTAGTGGAAATGGGGAGGCACAGCCAGATGGCAGAAGTGGTGTGAGAGAAGAATCAGTATGACCCATAAAGCTGAAGCCAGAGGGAGGAGTCAGGGATTGTGTCCAGATTTCACGCTTGAATGGGTGAGAGAATGGAAATGTACAGTGAAGGAAAATTGGGAGGAGGGGATAATTTGGGCAGTTGGAAATGCAGAGGTAAAGTTTGTAAGGGTATGCAGAGTTGGGGAGATAGAAAACAGATTTGGAAGGTTCCCATTCAGAAGCCAAAAGAAGTGCCTTGGTGTGACAGAAGATTCTTCAAATTACGACAAGGAAACAAACACTTAACTTTCACAGAAAAGTTTATTCAGATTATACCAGATACAATCTGAGACAGGATGTTCGGTAAGCTGTGCTAGCCTTCTTGGAGGCCCACGGCACAGGGCACGTCACAGCACTCAGAAATACTCACTGAATGAATCAGCGGAGCCGCACTGGCTGGCAGACCCTGAAAGTAGCAATTTGCATGAGGTGGAACTCATCAGTTTTGTGGAGTCGCTTACTTAACCACCATGTAGACCAGCAGTGCCCAACTCTGCTGCACATTAGAATCACCTGGGGGGCTTTAAAAAATCCTGAGTCCGGGCCATAACTTAGACCAATTAAATCCCACCCCCATGTGATTTTAATGTGCATCCAAGGATCAGAAACACTATCAAATACCCACTTTGCATTCAAAGTACAGTTGGTGCTTATCTTAAACAATATTGTCCCCTGGAAAACTGCCCTTGTAGAGTTTCTTGTCCAGGTGTTCTCCCCATAGGAACCTCCCACATGTACGAATGGCTGCATCACCAAGGCAAAGTAGAAGGTGCCGGAAGTGAAGAGGAGCGAGAGGGACTGGGAAGGAACAGTCAGCGAGGGAAGAAAAGAAACAGGAAAAGACCATGTCACGGAAACCAAGAGAGGGGACTCCCAGGAATGTCAGTCACTGATGTCACATGCTACTGATATGAAATGCTGTGGCTGGCAATTTAGGGCTGAGAAGGACTGAGAAGAAGCCAGAGAGTGTTGCGCTGAGTTTCAGGAAGGCGGTAGCAAGAGTAGCCAGAGGAACGGACTGCCTGCCCACCAGCCTCACAGCTGTATACTTTGATTGATCTACACTTTGCTGTCCCACACAGTGTTCAAAGATTTAAAACAAAATCAGTTTCAACATTTAAAAATTGGGAGGTTTTGCATAAAACACAATTTTTGACTTCTCTTGAAAAACCGGGAGATCTGACAACACTAGGACTTTGCTCCCTCTTGCCAACAATTGGTTGCCCACCTTAGGAACGATGTACTCTCTCCCAGTGAACCACATAGTCATCACCACAAATAGGTATCCTTTAAACATGACTCACTTCTTTCATTTGCACGGACTCCCTGGCTTCTGTAGGCAAGTGAATTTGGGACTTTTATTTGATCCAAATATATCTGTTAGGTGGTTTGTCAGAGAAAGGGAAAGGAGAAGTCCCGATCACCTTTGTAGGAGGAGCGAACAGGCAGAAGGGAGATGGAACAAAGGAAATGCTTCTCAGGGTTAGTCTGGAATAGGAGGGACACGGAAATGGGGAAGGAAGAGAGAACGCATGAAGATATAGAGAGACATGGGGAAGGAGAGGAGGGAAGATGAAAGTCCGTTAGTATCAGTAGAACAAGTTCATGACTGCGAGTTAGGTACAAGACACAGCACTGAAGTTTGAGTGATACGGAGAAGATCTGAAACAGTCATAGAGGGAACTAATGAAAGGAAAACTTAAATTCAGGGGTGGGGCATGGGGGATAGAGGGAACTGGCCTTGGAGAGTACTGAGTATATAAGGATTTCTCATGACTTATTTAGAAATAGCTTTTTCTTATTTATTTGGAGACAACAGTTTTAAAGTAGAAACTTACATTTTGCAGCTTTTCAAGTCATGTTATTTTAAAACCAATCTTTTTCAAACATATAATTTTAAGGGTATTAAGGAATAAATCCCATATAAACCATTAATTGCATAATGAAGCTTAACTATCACTCAATTGGATTTTGCAAAGTTTTCTGTTTCATTATTTTTCCAATGTTAGCACCATTTTTATTAAATCATGTAAACGAATAGTTTAAAATCACTTTTACCGAAATATTCAAATGTCGTGGTTCAACACCAATATTTGAAAGAACTCTTTCAGATAACATAAAAGCAATTTGTTTTTATTGAATGGAACAAATGTCTGTTTCCTACGGAAATTTTTAATTTTTTTTGGTATTCAGGTCTGCTTATTTTTAGAGATGGAGGGCATTATATAAGCTGAAATGGTGTTGCATCAAAATTATCCTTCATCAATTTGTTTTACACCACTTATTTTCAATTGATGCTGGCAGCGCTAACGTTGCTCATGGGTAAATTTGTTTTGCTGATGTAAGTACTAGGAGATTGTTACATGGAGTCTGGAAAGCATTACAAATCCTAAATGTGTATTTGAAAAGGCTATGGCTTATGGAAAAACAGGAGGGTCAAAAATCATATTGTTTCATTGAAGACTTCATGAGTTAGGAACAAAATTGATTTTCGTGGTGAGAGTTTACGTATCTATTTTTTTCTTCCCTTTAGAACTGTACCACTTGATTTTCTTCATAAGGAGAGAAATCTTTCTGTGATTGACAAGGCAGTCTTAGTTCACTAAATTATATTAATAATAATTTGAAGGATATTGGGTGCTGGGATTTGAGATGGCCAAGAGTCCATTTCATCTCCTCTCTGAGTTCTGAACCAACTGAGATATAGACACAGGAAATAAACACTGAGAATCAAACACAGACATAGACATACGAATTTTATTATGAATAAAAGTGGAGATTGTGGCTTTGACATGGGGCCAAAATTAGTTGGTGGGACCTCCACAGGAGGTGGGTTGGGTCTGCAGAGTGATATTCCCTTAGCCATCTTCCTGAAGGACTGTGGCCCAACTCACACCCATCGGGCTCAGAGAACCCAAATGAGAGTCTACTCATAGATAGCAGCTGTGAACCCACTGATCCATGCAACAGAGCAACTGGACCAGTGGCTGTCAGGCTCTCAGCACAGGACACAGAAAAATTGCTCCTCCTGCTAGAAGCCAGTGGGCAGTATCCAGAGAGTCACAGTGGCCATGCAATCTTTCCACTAGAACAGAAGTTCTTAGTTTATGAACCAGTAAGAATGTGAGGATATGAAAGGATGGTTTCACTTAAACACTAGGAAATTCACTCCTCCTACGTACATCCAACTAAGTGCCATATTGCACGAAGTTTTGGAATTAGAGATTAATATCTCTGGGCTAAACAGTCCTACTTTTATCCCAGTGATTCATTTAACATAAGTTTGATGGAAGGAGAAAGGCAGCCATATAGAAAATGAAAAGCACCATACTACATGTTAGGTAGCTTTTTTACATGTTGGGAGAGGATAATGTAGCATGAGACAGGGGATTGTTTGCCCTTTCCTTTTCTTCCCTCTTCCCACTCTTCTACTTCCCTTCTGACTGTACCGCTGAGGCAGGTAGCAAGTCCACTCTGCCGTGTATCCCCTAGCTCAAGCCCAAAGCTCATTTCTGTGCCCTAGTAATTGGTAAGTAATAAGGAAGCCTACCTTGTTATGGTAAGACTTTTGATTCTTGCCCTGATTGAATAGTTGCCTATGATTTAAAAAAATTAAAAGAGGCAAAGGCTTTCTTTTTTTTTTTCTTATGAAAAAAAGTCATTTTATAAATTTATCTGTTGCCTAAATTTCATTAGGTGAAACATGATCTGGTGACTGCACAAAGCACTCATTAATGATGATCAGCCCAACTCAGACTTATGCTGTGTTTCCCAGCTGGTGTGCTGGCCTCCAGACTGGCTTCCAAATCTTCTCCCACAGTCCACCAGAAACAACTACCAAATTAAATGGAAAAGCAAGGGAAGGCTATCACAAAGTTCAGGATAGTGGCTACCTTGGGGTAGGTGGGTGGGAATGGGCAGGGGTGGGGTGTGAGGAGGGTCTTATGGGGCCATCACTGGTAGGTATTTTTAAATTCGGTGGTAAGTGCATATATTCATTATATTGGTATTCTATCTTTACGAATATCATTTATACCTTTTATGAATATTTTAAAATAAAAGAAATACTTTATAATTTTAAATTATGGCAATAATTTTAAAAAGAATTCAGATCACCTTTCTTCTTGGCTCTCTGAAGCCTCTGTTCACCAACTTCTAGAAGTATGAATTTAAAAACTCAATTATTAATTCATAAATGCTTAGCATATGAGGCTGTGTTAGTCAGTATTCTGATTGTAAAAGAAATCCAACTCAAATTATTTATCCAAACTCTCCTCCCTGAAAAAGAAAAAAGAAAAATGAAAAAAAAAAAAAAAGAAGTTATTGACTTACATAACAAAGAAGGACAGGTGTGAAGTTAATTCTGAGTCTGGCCACACTCAGGAGCTTTTTTCTCTCTCAGCTGTGTTTCTCTTTGCGTGTTGGCTCTGGTTTCTCTTACTGCATACGCCTTTGTCAGGCCAGGAAAAATAGTTACTTGCAATTCCAGCTCACATTGTCCATATAACTTGGGGTCCTAGAAGAAAACATACATCTTTCCTGATAGCCAATGCTGGCAACATAAGTTGCGGGACCCTTGTTCAAAAAGCAGGAAAAAAGTGTACTAAAGGTACTAAAATGGAAATTTTTTTCTCTTTCTTCTGTATTCTCTCTTTCAGCTTGTCATGGTATTTAAAAAATTTTCTATTGAATGTCTTTCTATGTAAAGAAAAATTAAAAATTTAAATTATGAACACGAATCTTACAGTTTATATTGTGCAATGCCAGTTGTCAATGCAAATATAAAAGCCTTTAATTCATATATGCAATCACCAAAATGACACAATTTATATTTTCTATATGTATTTTATTCTTACTAGAACAGTGGAAGTGCTGCGCAAAACTAACTTAATGGTTTATATTTTACTTCTTGATGCACTTACATTCTACCAGCACTCTTCAGCATACTGAGTAAGGAAGAACTGAAAGGGAAAGGAACTATGGGTTGCCATGTCTTTTCCTTTTCTTCTGTCATCATTCTCAGTGAGTTTATCTAATAAAGGGAAGTAACACAAGTAAGAAAACATATGATAAAGTTATTTGGTCTTGTTTCTTAAAACGCCATTGCCTTCTTTCTGTGTTGGAACAAGTTCTGGTTTGAATGGAAGACAGGGCCTTTTAGGGCTGTCAGTGCCCCCATTTGTTCAGTTTTAGATGCAAAACATTTATTTGTACTCACTTTGAGTCTTATGAAATTGCCACACAGAGTGGGTCTACTGGAATGCTGTGCTCATGGAGCATCATAAATGCTATATCACAAGTGAGGTGTGTATTTCCTCTGCTTGTGTGCACACCCTATCGTTCCATTGGACTCCACTTACAGAACACAAGATCAAAGCTGAAATTATTAAGAATTTCAAAATGGCAACAGCAGAGCATTAAACCAAGTTCAGGACCCTTTTAAGCACAGGGACTTTGCAACTAACAAGTCACATGCATGAAGCCAGAATTGCTGATAACCCTGATAGGGATTCTGATTGTCCCAGTTTGAGTCAAACATCTGTCCTTAAACCTATCTCATGGTCCAGGTGTATGGAGCTCTCGGATTGGCCAGGCCTGGCTCACTTGTCCCCAGCTACAGCCAAAATCACGGTGTTATCAGCCTCCCCAACTAAGAGAAGTAGGGAAGTACTTCCTCAAAAGAATTAACAATGGGCAGATGGCATACGTTTATTGTAAGGGGCTTTACTGTGCCCCTTCCTGCCCTTTATTTTCATTTCCTGTCAGTATTTTAATCCTCAAACACTCCATGTGATTGTTTCAGGGGCCTTTTAAAAAATTGTTCCTAAGACATCCAGGTTCCTGCATGACTGTGCTCTTGCACATGCTTTTTCTTCTTCTTGGAACATAATTCCTCTTCTGGAAAACTTAAAATTCTTCAGCACTCAGTTCAAATTCACTTCCTCTCTGGGGTCTTCTCTGACTTCCTCAGGAGGAATAGTTGCTCGGACCTTAAACATTTACAGTCTATATTAATTTTGGGGGCACAGCATTTATTGCTTATATTCCTAAGTATTTGTTTTCTTGTCTATTCCTCCCCACTAGACTCTGGGCTCCTTGAGAGCAGGGACTGTGTCTTATACATTTTTCAGTGCTCAGCATAAAGCAAATGCCTATTACATAATAGGTCTCTGATACGTGTCTGTTAAATAAAGAAATGAAAAGCTTGTGTCATTAAATAGTGCTTTCAAGTTGCCTTCTCTGATATTAATTCTGTACCCTAAAGGGATGCTTTCATAAATGAATCCTGCATTTAAGATATCACACGGGGCATCAGAGAGTTTTCAGATTCTTCTTTCTCAAGCACTGTGCTGTCTTCTGAGTAAACTGAAGCATCTCTTGCTTAAAACTCAGAAAGGAAACCAATTAAATGCAAAACTCAGAAAGGTAATATTTAGAATTCAGATAAATTTCTGAGAGTCTATTTCCCGAGATGAAGCACACTGTCTAGGGGTTGGTCTTTGGATACTAGACAGGAAGTCAAGATGTGTGCTGTCTGTGGACAAGCAGAAAATGTTGCTTCCCACCTTGTCCCACTGGGCAGATCAGCTGGGCTCTGTGGAACTCAGGAGCTACACGTGTCACAAATATGATACTGGTCATACATCACCTTTTGTCTTGATGTTCATTCTCACATAATTATGCTGCTTTGTAGCAGTGCTGTCTAGAGGGTGCAGAAAAACAATATGATTCTGTACTTTCCTTGAGATCTTCTTTCCAGACACTGCATATTTAGAAGCTCCATCGTAGTACAGGTCAAGATCAAAGGACCACTGCTCAAAATTCTGCCTTTGGAAAATTTGCTCCAGGAAAGGAGCAGCCATTGGAACAATGTAGTTAATTTCCTCATGTGAGAAACAGGGGTAAGCTGAGAGTCTGGAAGCTCTTCTGAAATGGATTGTATGTAATTCCTGGGTCCCAACAGGAAGGATAAAAAAACAAATGGAACTAAAGTGTACAAAAATGAGGCAAAAAGCAAAATGACATAAAAATCAATCAATTATCCTTAAGATAATGGTATGAATGTGTGAATTAAGCTGAAGGGTAAACAACAAAAAGAAATATGACAATTCAGAATTATGAGAAGAAACCTTTATTGTCACAATATCTCTGTTCTGCTTAAAAAATCTCGATCTATTTCTTTCTACTGTACTTTAGGTTTAATCTTTAAGTCTTGGCTGTTCTCCAAGGAAATAAAACATATACAGATCATTTTATACAGTTCTACTTAAAATATTGTTTTCTCTGTATAAATCACACTACTGGCTATTACTTGCAGTTTGACATCACATTAAAGTGCAGAAATAGCTTCATGTTTTGAACTTATTTTCTACTGCTTCATAATAGTAAAAACAGGCTGATAAAAGAAACCCTTAAATATAAACTAAAATTGAATTTATAATTAAAAGACTGCTGGAATTTTAAAAACATATAAAAATTAGGCTGGTCGTGTGTCTACTCCCATATTTCTAGCCCTGAATACTTTTTTTTGCCAGTTTATTGATTCATAAAATGTTCACTATCCATTATGCCTATAAGAAAACTGTAAACCATGATTAATGTACTCTGTAAACATTATATTTGATTGGTTAGGATGCTGTACCATCATAGAAAAATTAATCACTTAAATCAATATTGAATTGAGATATATGGTTAGGATATTTAAAAACCCCCTGTCTCTAATCATTATTTGGTGATTTTTCTAGTCCTGAAAGAAGATGAATGTTGTATGAGCTAATGACATCTGACTCAGGGCATCTTGTAGCTAACAGCCCCCAAGGAGAGGCAGTCCACTAAAGGAGGTTGCTTTAAAGGGTAAAGGAATGAACATGACAAAAAAAAATTAGAAGTGCCAGAAAAAATAGGCTGTAAATTGATAGTAATGAATGTGCAATTTTCCTCTTACATGGCAACAATAATCTATCACCTCCCACAGCCTTCTTAGATGAAAAAACTTAATTGGCCCTGGAGGTAACTTTGACTAAATGTAGTGTCAGAATAACAGGTGGTTAGAAATGTGTTAAATGGCACACACTAATTAAATTGATGCCCATATATTTTCAAAACTTTAAAACTTACCATTAAATGATTGCACACATTTGAAGGAATGTGTGGCTTTTTTTTTAAAAGTGGAAATACCCTAAATCCAAATTCAATAGACAGCTCTCATTGCCTTAAATTGAGAATTAAAGTAAAGCTTACTTTTTAACCTTTCGATACTTCATAACCAGAAAAAGAAAGAGAATTCTTGGGGGAAAAAATTGAGGCAAACAATTGAATGTTCAAAGCCTTTGTGTGTCCATGTGAATGTGGAATATATACCATCAAGCAAATATTACAACATCGTCCTACTATTATTAAATTTAACATATGCATACATGCCAGTAATGCAACCCAAGGTTTCTACTTTTAAGTTTGGCCTCATTTAATCTGGTCTTTGTTTTGAAATTCTATAATTCAAGGCATTCCTTTAATCGTACAACCAAATGTAAGTACTTCCTATTACAAAGGACTGTTTTATTTCAGGAAGGTGAATTACTTAATACCACTTGGTTCTGAATGCAGAATGCTGGTTCCCAGGTATATTGCTACTAATAGGAAAAAGGGTTTTGTGCTGTATTGATGTTGCAAAAATACTTGGTAAAGCAAAGGTAAACATATTTTTATAACATGAGACTTCTTAAAGCCTGTGCTATGACTAAGGTGCATTGTGACTCTCTGAGAAAAAGATACTGTACTTAGCATTGCCCTAAATGTTTTGGACATGAAACCCTGGACAGTGGAATCCTTGACCATAGGGTAGAGGAATGTATTGCCCAAAAGCAATTTATCTTATTTGCGAGGGTCATTGTCTCTGTCAGATGAGGGTTAGAATTTGAACTGTGAGTGAAGAAAGGAGTACCTGCCTACTAAGCCAGGTCAGGGAACCCCCTAGCCTAGAATCCAAAGTGTTTTCCCTGCATATAGGATGGGCTTTGGAAGAAACGGATGATATAGCTGGGTATCCTGAACAGCGCAAAGTCAGGAATGGAAGAGGCCAGGTGAGGTGAAAGGGGACCCTTCCCCCCTGTTACATTTTGAGATGTCCTTTCAGTTTCATAGAATTTATTCTGTAGTATTTATATTCACTGTCTATTTTTTTATATTAGCCTATCAATTAGTGATTGGTACATCAATGAATGGATGATGAGGGTGAACCAGGGCTTGATCCTAACAGAAACTGAAGGCCAGTTCCTTTGGTTTGAGGAGGTTGAAGAGCCCCCAGAACAGTCTTCCATTTAGGCTGTGGAACTTTCATGTGCCATATACCCAGGGCTTCCTCACCCAACCGTGTCACCCAGATATACTTTGAACTGCTTTTTGTTCATTGCTACCCATTTTTGTACCTACCCTTTACTAAGATCTTAAATATTTTCCTGTGTTCCTCCAAGTTTGTTCCCTCTGTGATAATATTTGTTGCAGTGATTTGTGTCATTGGATTATTTCTAAGTAGCTGTCCCATCCTGCCCTCGAAGTGGCCCACCAAGGCTGTTGGTGGTAGCTATTGGCCTCAAGTGCTGTCGGTTAGGGGGTTCATTGTCTGCAGAAAATTAAAAACAATAATAAAACCAGGTTGGTCTGCTTTTTATCATCATAATGCTCCAGTGATTCCAAACAATGCCAGTAATAAAAATACTCCTGCCTGCAGGGGCAGGCTGCCCCCTTCTCCAATGGCTATCTATTAGAAACTTGTGTTGGAGAAACTAAGCATACTTCATTTTTATACTTTGTGCTTACCCCTCCTAACCTATCCCAAGGACAATTTAATTTCTCTTATTTGGTAACATAGAATTATATAAAATTAGGACTCTTACCCACAAAAATCTAAACCCAGTTTGTCATTGTGTTGCTCCTTTTTGATTACTTTACTGAAGGAAAACTATGTAATAAGAAGCACTAGGCTTAAAATACATTAAATCCTGAGCTTTTCTTTATTTTGAAAGAGGCAGCATCACATAGTATAATTTACTCTTGAATGCAAAGACTTCAGTTGTAGTGGTGGCTCTGAAACGGGCTAACTGTGTGACCTCAGGCCTGGCATTAGATTTCTGGGTCTCAGTCTCCTGCTTTTAATGTCTAGCTGATGTCCTTAAAGGTCATTAGTGAAGGAGCTAGTCAGATTACTTAACAACATGGTCAATCCAACTGATTATACCAAATTAAGATGATTTTTAAAAATCTGGAATAAAGAAATAATAATTGATTATAAAGCCATTGCAGCCTTGACTATTTTCAGAAAAATAAATATGTAAGGTCTACCAACTCTCAAATACTAGACTCTGGGCATTTCAAGATGGTCTCTCAGATTTCTAGAACTCTTACATGAGAAGAGAAGGAATTCTTTCATGACTCAAAAATTCTCTTACAGACTTTTAGGAGGTAAAAAGCCCCCAGAAAGGCATGATGTTGACAGCTGGCAGACGTTTTACAATCAGGTTGAAATCAGGCCGCAATAAAGATTTTGCTTTTCTTGCTGCCTCTGTGCTTCTCATCATTGTTCTCTCTGAAGTTTCTCCCAGATCTCCTCTCTATTTTTAAACCCTCCAGAATATACAAAAGGAATCATAATCTATGGTGGACATAACTGAATCCTTTGGGTTATCGCCTGTGGAATGGGAATTTTAGACATGGTTCCCAAAGATCCATAAATGCTGGTTGCTTTTTCCAGTGATCAAAAAGACCGATTTCTACTCATTCATTAAAAAAAAAAAAGATTGCTTACCTACTCTGTGCCAACACCATTGTAGAGGCTGGGTTACAGCAGGGAGCAAATTCTCTGCCTCTGAAGAACTTGCCTTCTCCTTATGGGATGGGAGTAGCAGAAAACAGATGGAACCAAGATGTGCCTATGTAGTTTTTGATTCATTTGGAGTCCTTGTACAGTAAACCTTTTTTTCTAAACATTGAGCACAGCAATGTAAGAGTAATGTACTTTTAGGCATTAAAAGTTCCTGCAAAGATTTCCAGATGTCAGTAGAACCTTATAGTTTTGACTTAACCTGAGCAGCCTGCCTGCCTTTCAGGTCAGGCCAATCCAAACTCCCTAGGCCTGGCCTCATCACTTCCCTAAACCAACACAGTCAGGCTTCATTTCATCTTCTGTATCCGTGCCTCCCAAGCTTGCCTATGCCTCAGAGTTATGTAGGAAGTCACTCAAGGTAGCAGTTTAAAAAACATATGTTATATATGTGTAATATATATTAATATACATGTGACTATTCTTTTGGACATATGAATTGAAATTTCTAGGATTGAGGGACCTGGAATCTGTATTAGTCACAGTGCTCCAGGTGATTCTGATTAAGTCAGCTGGCTTTGTTTTCCAAACCAGATTTTAGGAGCCCTTCCCAAAATTAGTCTTTCGAATACAAGGATTTCTTCAACCTTCTCTTCCAATGTAACCTTTACTGCGTTGTGAGGGAGAAGGTATTTGGAGTCTGCCTACCTTTCTAATGCCATCGTTCATTGCTTCATTACTGGCACCCTCTGCTTCAGTCAAACTCACGTGCTGACTTTTCCTTGGACGCCATCTGCCCTCCTGCTTTTGCGTCGTTTTCCTGCCTTTCCTCACGTTCTCAAGGTCCTCTTCCCTCTCACCCATTCTTTCAAGGCCCATTTGGGTCTGACCTCTGAAATGAGAACCTTGCCACCAGCCAACCTGAGTGTCATCCTTTCTGGACTCCCCTGCCTTTATCCTTTGAGTCACTAACTTGTCACTTGTATTGTAGTCATTTGTGACCATGAGGTCTAGCTCAACTCTTGAGAAGGCTTCTAAGTGACTGGAACACATGACATGTCATTTATAGCATTTCATTAATGATAAATGACTAAAGAACATTTAGCAATACTCTTAGAAACTAGCGCTGCTGTTTTGTATTTTAGAAGACATTCTGTAAATTCAGCAAAGGCGTGCACCAATACCTGTCTTATTCACTGGAACTGCGCTCAATGCATGGTGTATAAAAGTCTATAATTATTTGTTGAACTAAGTTAGGAAAAAGCCCGTATTATCATCTCCAAACCTTTGGTGTTGCTTTTTGTTAATTGTTTGGTGCCTGCTGTAATGAGGGCTTGAAGCTTTTCTTTCCACTTTTCTGTTCTCATTATTTCTGTTTTAGCACACGGCAGGAGTTTAAGCTGCCCACTTGACTCCATTTCTAGTTCCTGTCCCAGAATGAAGCTGTTTATCATGACTTCAGAAGGTGAATAGAGTAACCTGAGTTATTCCGTTATTAAAGTAACATATACACCTAGAGGCTACTCCACAATGAACATTCCATTAGCTCCAAAAACTCACTGTGCTCCATAAAACTGATCTTGTTGGTATCTGGGCTTGTTTATTGTTATGGGGTTTAAGGCAGCTTTGAGGATCTGATTTTGATTCACTAGAGAAATTTCTGTTTTATATTTTTCTTTATACTGATCTTTCCAAGCACACTTAAATTCTTCTGATTTTAATTTTGTTCATGCCTTGTACTTTATCTTCATTGGATCTGATCTTTCCAATAACTATCAGAAATAGTCCCTGGTATGTTTGAAAGTAGACAATCCATCAATTCTCACAGTAAATTGTGTAACAACAACAACAAAAACACTTGAGAAAGCAGTAGCCTATACATATCTGGATTTAGAAAGCATCTTCTGCTGTGAACTCTGTAGTTCTAAATATTCCTTGATAACACACATACCTTGCATGAAATGGTAGTGAAACTTTGCTTACGTTGGTGTGGATATTTTCTGGAAACTAGAGAGTGGTTCCTTGACATATATTGCATGTTAACTAAACTACATAATAACTGCAGTTTGATTCTAAACCGACCCTTGAGATTCAGTTTGTTTTACCCAGAGCCGAAAGCATAAACCCTCGTATTTCTATTTGCAGCAACTAAAGGCTTCATTCATTAATTTATTCATATTATTTATGGAGTATCTTTGTACCATAGGGTACAAAGATGAAATACACAGGTACATCTTTGTCCCAAGGAAGTTATAATTTACTCAGATAGACATTAAGTAGAGTATTATACTAGTAATAATGTAGTTACTGTTGTGATAGCAGTATAACATAAAAATCTAGTATGTATATATATATATAGAAAATACAGTAAGAGGCCCCAACCTCATCTGAGATTGATTTGAGTTGCAGGGAGGTATGAGAGTGGGAAGTTTTCAGAAAGGCTTCCCAGAATGGGTGTTATTTATGCTAGGTTTTGAAAAATAAGTGGGAAACAGCAAGGCAAAGAGAGGAGTTAGCATCTCCACAGATATGGGAAGAATGAATGCTTATAAAAACTACATTATTATGATAAAATCTCAATTATGCTCATCTAATCCTACTTTATATTTGTTCTGTCACTGATACTAGGTAAGAAGAGCTGTATGATCTGTAAACCCTGTTTAACCTGGTTAAAATAACGAATTATAAAGAACTAGAGTGCTGTTAAGGAAACTTTGAAGGTCAGGAGATGAGATAGAGATTGTAAATGTTTGTAAGGAGAAAAATGCCTGTTATAGACATCACATGAAGGTTCTAACCCATTCTAGCAATTGTTTACACTGAGCAGAAGAAAGTTTTTCTTTGATATGTTTTTTGACATATGTGGATTAGAACATATTTTAGCATTATAGATCAAATTGTACCTAATATATTATCTAGCCATAAGAAAATGCTTATGGGTGTTTCATAATGTAACTATTGTGTTCACCGTATGTCCAAAATATCATAAGACAGAAAAACAGAAGGAAAGTCAGACATAAAGGAGAGTCAGATAGGAAGAAAACAAGCAAGATGGGTAAATTCAGCACTTCATTTTATAAAAAATGTGTTTAAAATTAAGTAGAAAATTTTTTATTCTCCTTCAGAAAGTTAAATGCTCATTAAGAACTAGAATCATTTTATATTGACAAGAACAATAAACATATGTTGACTGGAAAATAGTATATAATTTTCCCTATTACTCAATTTGGAGCCACTAGTCCTTTAGTTGAATCCAAAATACAGTTCCTGTGTAAAATTCACTTGTGTTTCCTCCCAATTATGGATGCTGTACAAAGTTTAAGGGCCAAGAGAGAGAAAAGGAAACTAATATTGTAGTTGTGGTCAAATGTTGGCTGGCGCTGCCGTCATCTGAGCTAGCTGCTTGACTTATGTTATTGAATTTAATTCTAACAGCAACTTTTTTTGCACGTGGCAAAACCAAGGGTCAGGGAGATTAACTAATTTGCTGAAGTATTTGAGCCAGGATGCAAATGCAGTCTAAAGCCCATTTTATTTCTTCTAAATTAAAGAAAAACTGTTCCTCACCCCACCCCCAGAGAAGGAATGCCTGATTGTCTTTATTATTCTGGATTAGTGGTTGCCTATAAAATTCTGAAAGGTCTCATAAAGGTAAACTTACATCTGGTGTGTGGTTCAAAGAGAATTTCCTTAACTAGATGTTAAACTGTTCCTTCAAAGAGCTGAGCATAGAAACAGAACTTGGATTGCTAATGACTTTCTTGTTCATATTTGTGCTTAAATTTTAATTTTCTTTCATTACAATTGTAGTGACTTTTATTCTAGAAGATTAGAAATATATAAGAGCACAGAGGAAAATATCCCAATAAGCCAAAGACAACTGGTTTATTAGCAATTTGATAATATTTTCTCCTAGCCTATTTTCATTGAATATATATTTCCAAAGATACATTCATACCAAAGATAAAATTTTATATCATTTTTCACTTAACACTATAAGACTTTTTACCTCTTACTAAAAACTGTTCATAAAGACAATTTTTAATATATGCATATTATTCTATTGTATAACTTAGAAACATACATGAAATATTTACTTCATTAATCAATTATTATGACCCATGTTTAGAACAATTAAGGGAAGTATAAAGTGCAATAAGAGTAAATATTTTCTTTCAGTGAAAATGCTTCTAAAAAGCAATTAACTTGTTTTAGATTAAGACATTTGCCAAATGGGTTAAATTCACAGCGAAACTCCTAGGTAAAACTGTTTATCTTTCATCCAGGTTTTTGGATAAAATTTTGATTCAATTCTTTAAACTTTACTGTAATTTGGCAAGGCATTGCTTATGTTTCCCTCCTCTTAAGATATATTTGGTAGGAGCTTTTTATTTTTTGCTTTTTGGCTAGATAAAGCAAATAATTCAGCAATTATAGAAAAACAACAAACATACCCCTTTTCTTGACTTGTAATCAGCAAATATTTCATCCAGGAAAACCTGAAGCGATCCACTTTATAGATATAGTTCTACCTATAGTCTGATATTTCCTTACCTGGCAACTGAGTTAAGAGTGTGGATTCTACAGTTAGACAACCTGGGGTCAAATTATGGTTCTGCCACTTTGGCATTGTGTGAATTTGAACAAGTTACTCAAACTCTGACCTTATTTTCTTGCCTGTTATGTGGGCATAATAACCATTACCTACCTCAGAGGGCTCCCGTGAGGATTAAGTGGATTACCACACGGAAGGCATTTAGAACAGCGCCTGGTACACTGCAAGTGCACAGTAAATGCCAGCTATTATCATTGTTATGATGCCCTTATCTTTCATTTGGTAATAAAGATTTCATTAGCTGGATCTTTGGTTAAAATGAGCCATTTTCAGATTAAAGCCTGATAAAACCTGAATGCCTTCGAGGGCACAGAAGCTATATCCCTCAGGTAGGCTATTTGTTGTTTCAGCTCAGAACCTGGTATCAGGTGTTTATTTGTAGATGTTTGTTTCTGAGATTACGCATTGGTTGAGTTGCTAATTTGATTATCGACAATATAATTTGAGCCCTTGGAACTCACTGTAATGGTGCAGAGATACCCCGCAAGTGAAGGAGCTGATTCTGTAGCAGACTGTCCAGCAGAACTTCTGCCTGCCTCTGTCCCCACTTGGAGGGAAAGAAGAAAGTATGAACTGAGGACAATGCTAGTCTGGGCGGGGTAAAGGCTTTGTTATCGGGAAGGTGGAATATGAGTCAGGAAGCGTGAGTGGACACTAGATTGTAGAGGACCTTGACCGCGTGGGTAAAGCCATTTGATTTTGGTCTTTGAGAGTAATAAGATGAAAGAGGATCATCTTTCCAAGGAACCCAGAGTATGAGTCACCAATCTGTTTATACCACAAGTCCCTCAATTCTTGTGTTCTTAAATTTGAATCATTTCTTCCTCAGCTGGAGTATGTAAGGAGGGCATTGTCTTCGCATTTCCACTAATAACCAAGTAGACTGGTCCTTGAGGAAAGTAATTTTTGGGCAGATAGTTCTTCCACAATCCTCAAGTCATCAGATGGCTGCCTCTTCTCTTCCTGTAGTGCTGGCCTTGGGCCCCAGTGATTTTTTGGGTAAAATTTCTATTCTTTGGGAGCCCCCCAAATTGAGATTTGACTGTTACAGAGGCATGATTATGTGGATTATCATTTCTTTAATCCCTTAACTATAATAAAATTTTACTCTTATGAATAGTTGTTTGCTAGGCTATGTATACTATTTACACATGCAAAACAGACCCTCTGTGTTTTCCAAGTGCTATAGTCAGAATCCCGGAGAGTTGTGCCTAGCAGCAAGTGACTGCATTAGTCTAAAAGGTTAATTATTTTATCAGCTAAAGAAGTTCTCAAGCATCTTCCAGAACAGAAATGTCTATGTGACAATGTTGCTGGATAATGAGGGGAAACATTTCCATTAATAATATAGTGCAGGAACTGGGAGACAATTGCAATGAAGTTAAAGGGTGAAAACAGAATGCCAGAAGGAAGTAGGTGATTGAAAATCTATCTAATTTATATTGTGTTTTGCAACAAATTCTGTGGAGATTTTATGTACCACCTCAGACAGAAAATGACAGAAATTAATTATATCCAGCTCTGTATTCCACAGTTTGTTTATACCCTCATTTTAGCACTGCCACGTCATGTTCATCAAGTTATGTCTATGTTCCCCACTAAACTGCTGATCCTTGACCTTGGGGACAGGCCACTTATCTTCTGGTCCCCAGCACCTGGTACAGGCATGGTATGTGGTATGTGCTTAACCAATGTTTGATTGCTGTTGAATGAGAATCTGTGCTTGTAAAAGTCATGTAAAATAATAGATGATTGCCACCAGTCAGTAGTGGCAGGAGCCTAAAAGAGAACAACCCTCATTACAGAGAGTCGGTCTTAGAAACTGAGTATTTCACAGGGGTGTGGTCGACAGTGACAGGGACTGAAACTGACACTTGATCATTTCTCCATGACCATCTCCATGACATCTGAAAATTATGTTATGCAGCATTTTTGGTGAAAAGTGAGTGTACACAAAAGACATTGATGGATACTGATGCAGACCTAGGCGTATATCAGGACTCCTCTTCCCACGGAGACTGATTTCCTTCATGAGGTAGCAAAAATGCAGGAGTTGGAAAAGAAATCAGCTCTGGCTTTGTCTCATGTCCAGAATTCCTTGGCTTGCTAGGACTGGGTGACAGGGTAGCTCTCTGCTTTGTCTGCACTGGGGTTTGTCCAGGAAGCTCATGTGAAAACTCTCCCCTCATCCCACACTTTCTTTCTGTCCTTGGGTTCTGTCCTGCTCCAAGGTATAAGAATAAATTTATTGCCTCCCACTGTGTCCTTGGTTTAGGTATAGAAAACCTGTTGGAGGCATTCAGAGGCCAAGGAAAGGGAACTCACCACCATAGCATGCTCTTACAGACCCAAACCAAAATGCACTCAAATCTGTCCACTGCCTCCATCTCCACCACCAGCCAGTCCCACCTACCCTCACCTGTATGTTAATGGTGCTTGCCAGGTGCTAAGTGCTATGTGATGTTCTTTATGGGGGTTGCTGCATTGAATCTTGAAAAGGACCTTATGAAGGAGGAGCACCCCAGTACCTTTACGATCTTGGTAAAATTGGTCACTAAGAGTCCCCGGAGCAAATATTCTACCAAACAGTAAAAAATTAAAAGCTCTTTGTGTGGCTGGATGCTGGTGGCAGAATACGCTTTTGAAGCTCACTTGAGGTTCCAGAAAGCAATATAGCAGTGAAGAACATTTAAGCAGGAGAAAAAGCTTATGATTTATGTGTTTTCCTCTTTTCATTTTAAACAGTGCAGATGCTGATCAGGATGGAAACCACACAGGGAAACCCTGGTCCAAAATGTCATTTCACTCCAGTCTCTTTAGTGTTATGCAGTGTGGTTGCAAGATGTGCTGAAATGGAAAATTTAATGCTACTGTATTTTGAGATGTATTCGCATGGTATTTTTGTAGTCTGTGCATGTACCTTCTGTTTATTACTAAATAAGCTCTATATTCATGGTTGTTGATTCAATCGAAGACTGACATATTAACATTGAAAAGATGAAGCAAGATTAGATCTCAAGGTAAAACATGCAGGCTAGAAAATGGAAACTCAGAAGTAAATACTGATATCTGTGAATAAAGAAGCAATTTTCAGTTTGCTTTACATGGTTCTTAAGGAGCCTATCATGTTTATATCGGTGTACGTTATTTCTCACTACAAAACTAGTGAATGCTTGTTTAATATACTCAGATAAGGGTGAGGTTTTTACTGGGAGCTGATTCTTCCAGAAAAGCCCAGAATAATAAGGGAAAAAACAAATACAGCAAATTACTGTCTGCATTGATTGCAAATAGCTTTTTTTCCCCCTAAAGAAGGCTTCTGGTTTTTGCAACCCTAGTATCAAAGGAGTGATTTGTTCAGAGCTGTCATTTGTAGTATTTGCCTCCAAATTATGGACTAAGGATATGTCAGGACATGAATGGAAATATTCTCTTTCTGAGAAACACATATTCATGTTACATGTGTGATTTGAAAATGCCAATTCTCTGTAGATTCTTTATTTTCCTTGATTAACCTCTTCTTTTTACTTCAGAATTACCTATAAAGTAATGAAATGGGATTGGATTTTATATTAAAATAGTGGGAATTTCTTCTTTCAGAGTTGAAAGATTTTCTTTTTTTTTTTCCCCAGACAGTGAGATTTGCTGCCACCTGTGTCTTTGGGCTTTACATAGCTGATAAACAGCCCATGGATTACACAAACATAACTGCATTTCCATTACCTACCCTCTGCAAATTGCAGCTTGCCAATAGAACTGCCATGGAATAGAGCAGGCGTTTGGTTTGAAATTGTCTTCTTTTTCTTAAATCCTTAAAACAAGGCCATGATTCTTCATATTCAGTCAAAATAGAAAATGTTCAGGCTCAATGCACACAAGGAAATTGTAACGTCGCTCTCTCCCTCCCCGCCCCCTTTCGCGGGACTGCGACCCTTTGCTGCATTGCAGTCCTGCAGATCTCTCAGGGAGTCGGAACCACGGCTGGGGTGGAACTGCACGCCGAGCACGGCCGCCTCCTTTATAGCCAAACCACAGATTTTCGCTGGAGGTCATCTTTTACATTTTATTTCGATTTTATAGAGCTGTTTTCGATAAAGAGAATACAGACACATTGCTGAGATGTGTGCAGCATGACAGTTTTAAGAAAAGAAAAGAAAAACCCAAAGGTTATTCAGCTACCTACCAGTCTCATTCAATGCTGCAATTTTTGGAAGAGATAGTGGGAGAAAGAAAAGTTCTCATTTCAATATGTGATGGTAGATACGGGAAACTGTTTGGCCTGATTAATTTGCTTAATTTTTCCTTAAAGAAAATATTTTAATAAAAGAGACAGGATATGTTAGCTGCCCTGCTCTCACTCTTTCTCTTTCTCAAAATTTTATTTTTATTATGAAATAATGTCAGATTCTTAAGTGGTCTGAAATAATTTTACCTGGTCTCTTTTCGACAATATAACATTCTTCTACTTTGCTTGGGTTTCTAGGATTGTGCGGTGGGATATTTCCCCATTCACACTCCAGAGGGAAGCCTAATCTCACGCTTTGCAGGTTATTGAAGGAGGAGAGGCTCCTCCTGGTGGTGGGGAAGTGTTCTGGGATGGCCTCCCCTGTGCCCATGTCACCTAGGCAGCCCGGCAAACCCTTCTCACTGTGGTGAGGTATATAGCCACACTGGGTCCACTGCAGTGGCGGCCATCCAAAGAAGGGTTAATAGCCTAGGTGCTGTGACCTTAAGTGAGTCCTTCTACTCTCTGAGCCTCAGTTTCCTGGTCTTAATAATTGGGATATTAAAAATTAACCCCTCCTCCCCCAAATAATATTGTGAAAATTAAATGGGATAACATAAGTGAAATTCTGTTACAGAGCGATTTCATCAAATAGAAGCATTTTGTTTTTGTTATTTTCGTTGTTATTTAGGAAAATGAATGTTTCTCTCCTTACTTGCCTCCCCAAACGTATTTGAACTTCCTGTGTAGACTGACGCCACCTTCTCAAATTCTTTTTTCTAGCAGGTATCAGAAGGATAAATCAAATGTTTGGTTTGTTGTCTGTCTCTCCTAGTAGGTATTAACTATAGGAAGTGAAGGACTGTATCATTTTGCTCAGCAAACCTGTTTCCTTGTAGGCCAATGCCTAGCACACAGTAGGCATTCAGCAAGTATTTGTTGAGTGAACTCAGGAAGTTCATGAATCTACCAATTGAGTAACAATGCCTCCTCTTTTGTTCTTCCATTTCTCTCTTCCTGTAACGGCTACCTTACTGGAAACTGTGAAGGTTTGTGGAAATACATTGGGGAATTGAGAGTTTTAGTCTCAAATAGTCTGATGATTTTACATTTCACCAAAATATTCCCCAGTTCCACTATGTTTTTGATTTTCTTAGCACCTACCTTCCTTTTAGGAAAACAGGCCAAATGTCTTTACTAAAACATGTAGTTTTAAAAAAATGCTTCAAGGAATTAAAGAATTGAGTGTTTTTATACTTGTTCATTGAAACCAGACCTCTGGCTAAAAATGCTTGTTTCAATTGCTGATTTCTCATTTGAAGCTAGTTCAAGTGAAGCCTAGATTGTTTTCTGAAGGTTACAATTAACTTCAAGTCACAAATGTGAGAAGAAAATGATACAAGTGTTCATTTTATTTACAGGCATGTTTAGAATTTCTAGGGGCTTGCATAATAGACTGTGGTCTATAAATGTAGTACATTTATGAGTTAGTGCATTTTAAAAATAATTGTTTTCATGAATATTTGTTTAATTTATGTTGAAATCTTAATAAAGTATGTGACTCTTATGAACTGTGGAATTATTGTAATGTTTTGAAAATTGTTCCTCATTCTGTCTTTCACTGACTGAGTATGTGATACCGTAGAGAAGTTTGTAATTTTTGTATCAGGATAGTTAAAATTAAGATAATATATAACATTTTTAGCTACCTCCAGGACTGTCGAGCAAAAGTGAAGTGGTGGTAATTTACTACTTTATTGTAAATGTAAAACATATTCAGATGAATGACATTTAGTTTGCAGCACCCAGAAACAAGCTTTGGTATAGTAGCATTCTGCATTAGAGGATGGTGGGTGGGGTGGCTAATACCTGCCTGCCTTTCTTGGGCCCTCAGGAACAGAGTGAGCCCCACCATCAGTGTGGTCACTCCGTCCAGTGACCAGGCAGGATTTTGAAGACCTGGAAGGTTTCTTTAACTCAGGTTTGAGGCAATAAAGGTATTAATTGAGAATGATTAAACCCATACTATGGAATATGAATTGCATAGACTTGATTTTATTATTGGTTTAAGTGACATTGTATCAAACAAAAATATCACACAGTATACCAGGGCACTCCGCTCTTAGCTTCTGGGCCCTCCTGATGAGGAACTGATGACTCATAATTTTGTGTCTCTATTGGTTGTGGGAATTGTTTCTGGCTAGTCTGGTTCTGATTTCTCCTGCTTGGTGATGGTTCAGGTTCTCCACATCCTCTCCTCTCTGTAGTATTCGGTTCTTTCCTGTTCATTTGTGTTAGAATAAGAATGCTCTCGTTATTGGAACTCGTTTTACTAATTGCAGAGGATTTTCACAGTCTATATCAGAAGCTATTCAAGGTTCAGGGTTGATCTCTGTGGCTTCATCATCTGTACTGCTTCCATGGTTACTTCCTCTACGATATTATAAAGTGTTTGTACCCATTATTGTCTGAAAATGACTTTTCTATTTTCCCAATTCTTCACTTTTTCCGCTTCCATCTGTATCATTTTCTTGTTTACTTCTGAGCTAAAGTGGAAAGGGGGTTATGGTTTCCTTAGGCTTTTTGATAGGAAGAGTAATTTCCTCATTAGGTTTGAGCAGACAATGGGTTTCTTCATTGGGCAGACATGTAGACACCATTGCACTTTGGTATAATGGGGTTTCACCATTTATTAAGAGATTATGTAACATATCTGCCAGTCATAAAGTCTTTAAAATTCTCTTGAGTCAAGATATATGTTGGTTTCATATGTACTATTTCCATGTGAATAATGAACAGAGACAGGTAAGTTCAATATTCTGCTTTGTGTCATGGATATAGATTTTTCATAATATGTGGTTTTTCAAATGCTATACTAGTTTGGAGAATTTTGTTCTGGAAATAACTGCTTTCTCTGCTTTTCTGTGATTGAAAATAGATGTTGATTTACTGAGACTTTGAAAGGCTGTGGTCTAAGTGAGAATACAAATATGTTGTGCTCATGTTGGAGTCCTAACCCCTTTGCTTTAATGTGGTCTCTAGAACCATAAAATAGGCCTGATGTCAGAAGTCAATTGAGAACACATGTTCTCTGTTAATTGCATGTTTATGAATAGACTCCAAATAAAATGTTAGAAGGTTTTCTTCTCCAATTGCCTATCTTAAGTTGAAATCCAAAGAATAGTTCAAAAGCTTTATTTTGAAATAATTTTACATTTACAGAAGACTCACAAAGACAGTAGGGAGAGTTTCTGTGCACTTTCCACCTAGCTGTACCTAATGGTAACATCTTGCACAATCATATCTTAGTACAATACTTTTAATTAAACTGCAGACTTTATTTGAATTTCACAAGTTTTTCCTTCTGTGAAGGACAGGTTTTTAAATCATTTTTATTTATAGAGAAAAGAATTATTTCATTAAAAAAATCAATAAGAGATTGGGTAGTCTAATGTAAATAAATTTTGGGAAGCTTCTTAGGAAAAGTTAATGATGAATGTTAAATAAATTTATAAGATAAAATATTTTAAAAAATTGGCAACTTAATTTTGGTGTAGAGAATTAATTATTCTGACCAGCTAGTGTAATTGATATAGTATTATTTATATGATTATTTCTTTCTAATGATTGCAGTTTTGCTTTTCTTAAAAATCAGGAGTGAGAATATGAGGAAATTTCTATAGCAATCTCTCCTTTGTCCTGCAATCTTTACATTCAGTAACTCTTTCACAAGCCTTTTCCTGTAAATATAATGAATTTTGCAAATTGTGGAAAATGTGGCGAGTTTTGATAAAAGCTAAAATAATTTTTATTTTTAAGTGAAGAGTGCATGAAAACCACAACCATGAATCTGATGAATAAAAAGATAAATACACCATGCTTTAAAGAGGGCTTATATTAAAAAAAAAAGATAAATACAAAGATGTGGAGGGAATAATATAATTATTTAATCTCATTTTCTTCATAAAAAGACATCATATGAATCCTCTTGTTTTTTCATTTCATTTGATAGCTTAGCAGCTATCATTATTAATTATTATTAATACATATAAAATACATGTAAAAGATCATTGTTTATGTCCCACTTTGCCCTTTTGTGCTCCTCTGTGCTTGGTTAAGGCATGATACCTTGAGACTGCTGATTTTTCAAATGTTCCTTTTTCATAAATACCTGAGCACTGAGCTCAATAGAACATAAAGCAACTATGTGCATCATTAAAAAAAAAAGAGAAAAAATGAATTTCTAACTTGAAAAAGCTCCTAATGACTCAATAAACTAGAGAGTTGGAGAAAGTTTAGTCTTTGGGGCTTCCAAAAAGAGTTAAGGTTTTGCTCTCATCTTTTATTTGCAAAGCAAATACTATGTAGTGATGTCGATATTAAAGTGAAATTTAAATATACAGATTTAAAGTATTTCCCAGACTTTAACCTAAGAGATAATGTTGTGATTTTCAATAAGAGAGAGATTTAAAAAATGCAAATGCTGGAAGGAATTCTCAGGAAGGTAAAAGTGAGGGTTATCAGTACAAATCTATGGGGCATAGATTAAAAAGTGGATGCCTGAACTTTTATTGAATCTGGCAAAGGAAACTTTAAAATTGAAATTAGATTTCTTCATTTGTAAATGAGATATATCAAGGAGAGGTTTACAGGAAAGGCATGTTTTTCCATTGCTTCCCATAAAGTTTCATTTGTGAAGGTAAATTTTAAACGATGGCAAGGATGATCAGTGTTGTTAGGGCCAAATTCTAATTTAGGTATTCTCACTTGGCATTCAGTGGTGTCACAGCAGAGAGTTTGGCCTTAAATCTATGGCTATTCCAGGAATGGAAGCCTATTTAAAAGAATTGTTGATTATGAAAGGTTGGCTTATGTATTGATTTTTATGTAGGCCAGTGTTGTGGAAAGGTTTAAACAAAGAGGTGGAAGCAGGGCCATTCTCTCAGGCGCCCCTCCTTTGGATTGGACTGGCTCCCCTCACGGTGAGGCCACGGGACAAGGGAGAAATGCTTTCCAAGGTCTTTTAAGTGTATTTTTTGCCTTTATAGTTGTACATTCTCCTTAGAACAGAACTGCCTCTTTGAATTTGCAAAGCCTGATATCACTGTAGCTGCTGTGGTGAAGAAGACCTACTGTGTAGTGCCTTGTTGCTGATAGCCAGTGACAGGTGCTGTATAGAGGCTGCCTCTTTTGATTAGTATTTTATTTATTTTGGGATTATAGGAGCAACCTTGTAGAGGTCCTAGAGAAATTTCTTAGCTTTTCAAAGATAAGCAAGGAGGATTGTGTAGTCCGTTTTCTGTTGCTTATAACAGAATACTTGAAACTGCATAATTTATAAAGAAAAGGAATTTAATTTCTTACGGTTATAGAGGCCAAGAAGTCCAAGATTGAGGGACACATCTGGTGAGGGCCTTCTTGCTAATGGGGACTCTCTGCAGAGTCTTCAGGTGACATAGGGTATCACATGGTGAGGGGCTGAGCATGTTTGCTTAGGTCTCTTGTCCTCTTCTTCTAAAGCCACCAGTCCTACTCCCATGATAATCCATTAATTCATTAATCCATGAATGGATTAATCCACTCATGAGGCTTCTAATCACTTTTTTTTTCTGTATCTATTTATTTATTTTTATTTTAGCATATTACGGGGGTACAGATGTTTAGGTTATGTATGTTGCCCTTCCTCCCCCCCACCCCAAGTCCAAGCTTCAAGCGGGTCCATCCCCCGGATGGTGTGCATCACACTCTTTGTGTATACATAAACCCGTCCCCTCCTCCCCTCTCCCCCCCGCCGCCCGACATCCAATACATGTTATTCTTATATGTGCACTTATGTGTTGATCAGTTAATACCAATTTGATGGTGAGTGCATGTGGTGCTTGTTTTTCTATTCTTGGGATACTTCACTTAGTAGAATGTGTTCCAGCTCTTTCCAGGACAATACAAGAGGTGCTATATCACCATTGTTTCTTAAAGCTGAATAGTAGTCCATGGTATACATATACCACATTTTATTAATCCACTCATGTATTGATGGACACTTGGGTTGTTTACACATCTTTGCAATTGTGAATTGTGCTGCTATAAACATTCAGGTGCAGATGTCTTTTTCATAGAGCGTCTTTTGTTCTTTTGGGTAGATGCCCAGTAATGGGATTGCTGGATCAAATGGTAATTCTACTTGTATCTCTTTAAGGTATCTCCATATTGCTTTCCACAGAGGTTGCGCTAGTTTGTAGTCCCTCCAGCAGTGTATGAGTGTTCCTATCTCTTCGCATCCATGCCAACATTTATTGTTTTGGGACTTTTTGTAATCACCTCTTTTTAAAAAAATTTATTTATTTATTTCAAAATATCAAGGGGGTACAAATGTTTTTGTTACTTGGATACACTATATAATGCTAAAGTTAGGGCTTTCAGTGTGCCCATCACCTGGGTAGTATTCATTGCACCCAACAGTTAAGTTTTTATCCCTCACCCCCCTTCTCATATTCTCCCCTTCTTAGTTTCTGATGTCCTTTATGTCTCTTTGTGCCCATGTGTACCTATCATTTAGCTCCCACCATGTACCTCTTAAAGGCCCTACCTCTCAATACTGCCGCATTGGGGATTAAGTTTCAACATGAGTTTTGGAGGGGAATTCAAACTATAGCAAAAATATTATTCATTTAGATATAATAACAGGTCCTTTTTGGCCCACCTAAATCAACTTAAGTTTATACTAGAGAAATGATGGTGTTTAATACAAAAGTAATTCAGTTTGAATTACAAATTCTTAATGATATTAATTAATTTAATTCTATTTGCTGGTGTTAGTTGGGGATTTATCATTTTATTTGCCTGGATGAGTGGCAGAGTCAAGCAGGGAACTTCAGGGGACCACCAAGGAAGGGTTACTATTGGAGAGATTGTAACACTCCCAGCCAGTGGGAGGCTGGGGATGTACTTCTCTTCTTTAGGTGGAGAGGATGTGGTATCCCTTGCTTTCCTGAGCTTAGGGATGCCCCAAACTAACCCCAGAAAAGAAAAATCATCAAGATCTGACTGGCGGAGGAAAGAATTAAAATTATTGACAATAGACACTTTCCTAGGGTTTGTTAATTTCTCATGTGATGTTGTTATGTGATCATATTAAGAATGAAATAGAATTTAATGAGCAACTATTATTATTATCCTTTCACTTGTCACCTTTGTACCCAGCCCCACCTTGGTCCCAACCTTCAGCAGATGCTCAAGGAGGCATGGGGGAGACAGAATTTTACTCTATAAGCAGGGCAGGGGGAAAGCATAAAATAGCCAAAGGATGTGACCAAAATTTAAAGTGCTTTCTTGGTGTATATATTAGTTATCTATTGCTTTGTAATACATCACTCCAAAAATTAGCAGCTTAAAGAAACAAACATCTATTATTTCACAGTGTCTGTGGGTCAGGAATCTAGATGTGGCTTAGCTGCGTGCCCCTGCCTTGGTTTCTCTCATGAGGCTTCTATCCAAGTGCTGGCTGGAAATGCAGTGTTGTCTGAAGGTTCAACTAGGAGGGGATCTGCTTCCAAGCTCACTTACGTGATGGTTGACAGGATTTAGTCCTCCCTTGATTTCTTGACACATGGGCCTCTCCATAAGGCAGCCCATGGCATGGCATCTGACTTCACTGAGAGAAGTATTTCTGTATTCAATCTGTCTCTAAGTCCAGCCCACACTTAGGAGGGATGATGACATAAGGGAATACCAGAAGGTGGGGGTCACTGACCTCCATGGTCCATTGCAGCATTTTCTATTTCAAAAGAAGATTGAACAACTGGTAGTTTATAAAAGTTATCTATGTAGAAGTCATTAATTAAGAAAATGCCATCTCTGAAGTAAGGCTATTGGGGACAGTATGGCTAAACTAGTGGAATGTGCTCTTATAATTGTGTTTGAAATCTTTTCTGTTCCTTTCGGTGAACATTTCTCCTTCACCGAGGTCTAGGGTCTGCTCTTTATTCTGAATCCGTGTTCCTAACCCATTGCGTCCTTCCTTCCCCCATATTAAATATAACCTATTTTTTCTCTCTTTTTACACAGTTTTACAAGATGATTAGAAAAAAAATCTGAGAAATTAATTCAGAATGAGATTTTACTAAATGATAATTTTTAAAAAATGCCTTCATCTCCCCAGGCCTAATTGTATTTTGGCTTGGAATTTCCCTATGAGCGCCTCATCTTCCAAATCAATTACTTCAATGTCACCTCCTCAGAGTGGTCTTTCTTGACTATCCTCTTTACATAGTTCCCGTACACCTCCCTAGTTGTATTCAGTTCGTTACCTTCCTAGCACCTCCCATTCCTTGAGAGTGTCTAGTTCATTTCTGTGTTTATTTATTTATTTATTTGTCCACTTACTAGAGTTTAAGCTTCATAAAGTCAGGGACAGAGTCTCTTTTGTTTGCTATTATATCAGCAATGCTTAGAACAGTCCCTAGCCCACAGAAGGGACTCAAGAAATATTAACACTTGCTACATGAATGAATATAGGATTTTGGGAACCAAGGCAGGAATAGGGAAAACTTTTTAGCCAGGAAAGCCTTTAGGTATTCCTCCTATCACACCTGCCTCCTTCAACCTTGTGCTGGGTTTGTTTGACTCAAACAGTTCTAGAGTGGACTGTAATGTGGTTGCTGACCTCCCTAGACCTCTGAGTCTGGGAAGTTCTGCTCTAACATGGTGCTGGTAATAGCTGCTTTCTCTATAGTCAGGAGGCTCATAGGGTGTACTTAGAATGTCTTCCAACTTTAAAAAGCTATGAATCTGTGATTTTTTAAAACCAACACCACCACCACCACCACCAACAACAACAATAACAAAAAGAGGAAAAAGAAAAAGAAAAGAAAAAAAATATGGCTTTGGCAGAAGGGGCCACTTAACCTTTGCAATCCAAGCATCTTCTATTTTTACAGTGGTGGCTCCTGCTCTCAGGTGTGATGGCCATAATCTGGGGACCCTTGAGTAATTGTATGACAACATGGAAAATGACAGAGAATATAAGCAAATCATAAGGAACCACATTCCAATAAGTTTGTAGAAGGCAATGGCTTAAGGTTGAGATTAAATAAAAAAAAAATCAGTGAGGATGGTCCTGCTCTGAACAGAATGGCAATTTAGATTAAAAAACAAAACAAAAAAACCCCTCCAAAAACCTTATTCTTTCCTTGCTTTGGTTTCATTTTCACCCAATGTGGAGCGTGACTTGATCATTGAGTATCGTGGTTTAATACAGCTCATCATTGTGTTTCTTTTCCTTTGCAGCAAAGTGGGCTGAAAGCTTGAGGGATTTCTCCTGCAATAATTCCCCAGATCTCATTCCTGGTCAGCACCGTGCAGCTCATTTCCATTAAGCAGATAGTCCTCCTTTTTCTTTTTTGCTTCCAGACTCATAATTCTGTGCTTATCTGCACTGAACTTCATTTGCATTTATTAGCTGGGTAGGTACTTGAAATATCTAAAACCCTTTTATCTGTCTGCTTTGTTTCTCATTATTTGCTGTCTCTTCCAATTTAGTATTAACTGCAGACTTGAAATGTTTCTTCTGAAACTGTTGTTCAAATTCTTTGCATACCAATGTAGGGCCTGGAACTGATGTGTGCTGGGATCCTAGTCAGTAACCTGGTACTGCCTTGAAAAGCTGTAATTTCTCACATTTTACTTTTCTCACTTGGCTGACTGAGTATGAACTGTTTATGTAGATTCATTTAGTTCTCTGCTGAACATTTGAACTGTTGAGCTTCTCCCCTGTGGTGGAGGTGTGCTAAGGAACAGGGCACTGAACAACAGGGGGCTGCTTGCCCTCATGGAGCACAGAGCCTTTTTGGGTAGAGAAATGTATGTATTGTCCACACCATTTTGTCCTCCACTCAATCCTCCCAATTTTCTTGAATTGCACTTTTTAATGCTTTGGGTCTTCATTGAAGAATATTATACAAAATAACATTATGAAACTCAGGATTATTTAAAAGGCATCGTTTACTCTATTTCACATCTTTTTTTCTTCACAAAGACTCATAGGAGAAATTTCTTTCAGATTTCAGCATCAGGAATGTTTCTCCCAAAACACTGGTTTGTTTTTATGTTACACTGTGACTCAAAAATAGATTTATACCTACTCTTTGTGTTGGCTGCCAGTTAGTTTACAGGTAAATTTGTAACCTACTTTCAGAAAAATGCACCAGATCTTATCATGAGGCTTTAAATATTAAACTCACTAGGGATTTGGCTTGTCCTTTCTTGGCTTTCCTACTTCTGCCCACTTCGCAATCTCCATCTTCCAACATTGTAGGATTCCTTCCTTGGCTTTAAGAAAACTAAAGCCTTATTTTCCTTGAAGTGTTCCTTCAAACTGTCCTGAACCCTTTCTGTAAGAAGAGAGGGGATAAGTGAACGGATAATTTATGTGAGCTTGGAGCGTGATTGTGTTCGCGTTGGAGGCGTAGGTTCAGATCCCTCACCCTTCCCAAACTGGTGTTCTGGGATGAGCCTGGACTGCAAGAACAGCTGTATAAACTTGAACAAGTCACTTAAGTTCCCTAACTTCTAGGCTTCTCATATGCAAATTGAAAGGATTTGTTTGGTTAGACCTGCAATGTTGTCCTCAGCCCTAAAATTTTATGTTTGCACAACAGATTTGTAATTGGGCCACCAACACCTGCTTTTCCTCTTAGAACCTCGTTGGCTGGCTTCCCAGCTGCTTTGCGTGTTGAGTGCCTGATGCTGGGTTGCAGGGGTAAGAGACACAGCTCAGGAATGTCAGAGTCTGGTAAGAGAGAATGAGGAGCAAACCTGCAAGTGAGGCTGCTCTGAGATAACAGCTAGGTAGAGAGAGGTGAGGGCCGGCTGGGAGGCCATCCAGAGGAGGGGCCCAGCTGGGACGTGGATGTGAATAGCATTCAGAATGGTAGGAAGGCGCTAGCCAGGAAGGCATTTCTGGCTCCTGGAAACTGCATTTCCCAGCATACTGAGGCACGAAAAACTAGTTTCTGTTGATAGTGGCAGTAGTAATTTTGTCCCTTTGGAGAATGGAGGTGGTGGGACGTGAGACTGGAGAGTCAGCAGAGAATGGGATGTTAAAGGGTTGTGTGTGCTTCACTGAGACATTTGGACCTCATTCTAAAGATCATGGTGATCCACTGAGGGATTTTAAATGAGGGGAGGAGATGTGGGCAGATTCGAAAATTAGAAAGACACCCTCTTACATAGACTGGATGATAGACAGATTCTAGAGGTTAGCTAAAAATTTGGGGGAAGTTTTCTTCTAACCCCTAGGGGAATACATCTGTTAGGAGTAGAAGTTACGTAAATTTCTGACTTGAGCAAATTGGTGAAGAGTGGCGGGGACATTGACCACGAACGAGAATGTGGAGGGGAGCGGCTGTAGGAAAAAGTGAAGTCCCTGTCATAGACAGGCTGAGTGTGAAGGGCTATTGTGACACTTACATAGGGATGACCCAGGCAGTTTAAAATATAATTATTATAGGAGCTAATATTTATTGAATATATATTAAGTGCTAGTTGCTTTATATGTATTATCTCATTTAATCCTTGCAATAGCTCTATCATCCCATTTAGAGATGAGAAAACTGAGGCCTGGAAAGGTTAAGTACTATGTCAAGGTCATATAGGTGGTAAAGGGTGGAGCCAGCATCATTGATCTCTATATCCCCCTTTTAACTGTAGCTGTATACTGATCAGAGCTTAGGAGAGAGGTCTTGGATGGACACGGGCATTTGGCATATCCTTTAGTTGATGACATGGGTGAAGATGGAAGCCTGGGAAACACTGACAGATTGGGGTTCAGTGGAAGCAAAGGGGCCTATGAAAGAAACTTAGAAGTAGAAGAGATAGAGGAAGGAAGAAAACCAAGAAGGACTGTATCATGTAGGGCTCAGGAACACTGGTGCCACCAGACACTAGCTGTCATTGATGACAATATAGTTATTGTCTCCAAGCCTCCTTTGTTTTTCTTTGTAAAATGGAAATAATGTTACTTCAAAAGCTTCTCTCAAATATTCATCAAGGTAGCATTTATCAATCTGCTGCGCGGCTCATAGTAAGTGCTCAGTAAATAGTGGTTACCCCTATTACCTCAAAGCAGAAAACAACAAAAGAGAGCACTTCCAGAGGGAAAGGGTAGCCACCACTTTCAAATGCTGCAGGGAGTTAAATGGGCAAGGGGAACAGTATAGCATGGGGTGAGAAACACAAAGAGTGGAGTCCCAGAGTTTTAACAACTGTGAGAACAGCAGGGAAAAATTTCCCTCAGTCATGCATCTGCTATTAATTTTACATTACAGAAAAAAAATATCCCTGGTATCAGTTTTCTTCAAAATCAATCACAGTGAATTCTGTGAATTATGAATGCCAATATGAATGAAACGAAATGTCAGTCATTTATAATTACTTGAAAATAACATTGCATTGAAAAAGTTTTAAGACAGTCTTACCATGTAGAGCATTAATACCTGCTGTATGTTGATGATAAATGAGGGAGGCTGGCAAATGACAAAGGAGACTGTAGTCTAAGATGTAAACTTTCCTCTGTTATAGGTCTCTTCCCCCATCCCACTTCATGGTGTCATTCTACGGAAGTGAGGTGGTTCAGGAAACCAAAAATCAAAAGAGGCCTTCAGATTTGAGTGGCCATGTTTCTCTTGATGGAGTCCTTGATGTTGGACAATTTTCTTTACCTCCTTAGAACAAATTTCTCATCTGTGAAATCCGAAGGATGCATTTTGGATTTGTACATAAAATCTCCCCATTTTAAAACCATGGCAACGGGTTAACAATTCACCATAGGATAAACAAATCATGGTTGTGGTCAGAATTTGGTTTCCAGACCACTAATTTGCAGCCTCTGGTTCACACAAATTTTTGATATAAATCTGAAATTTTAGTTAGAAAGGATTAAGAGCACTCACTTTGTGCTTAGCCCACAAAAATGCTGGATAAACCAAAGGTTGGGGGAAGTTTTGGGGAAAGTTTTGGCCTTAAGGGAGTTATCTTTTTCAAAAGATAAAATTTACCAATGAGAAACTCAGAATATAAAGTTCTGGAAGAGTGGAATTATGAAGGGGTTGAGAGATTAGTTAACCAAAGTATCCCTTTTTTATAGGGAGAAATCTAAACGTCAGAAAGACATAAATTCCCAGGGTTGGCAAGTAGCAAAGCTGATTCCTGAACCAGGCTTTCTGAGCCCTGGTCAAGGTTCTTTCTGGTCCACCATGTTGCATTCTGCAAGATGGTGTATCTTCTAGTAATAAGGATACTATTGGAGTTCAGAGGAGAAAGCAAACATTTGGGGCTGAAGTTTTCATCAAGGATATGACTTGAGTCAAGTCCTGGAGTATGGAGGAATAGCAACCATTCATTTGGCTTGAGAGGAACACATGGAATAAAAGCAAAAGCAAGACCAAATCAGGAGTTAAGAGTAAATATGCTACATTAGGGTACATTGGTCGGGGTTCAGTCAGGAAACAAAGCATACCACTTATTTTAGCAGGGAGAATTCAATATAAAGAATTGCTAACCAGGTATTAGAGAACTGGAAACATAAAAGGGGACCAAGGTGGTGTCACAGAGGCAGTAACTGCAGGAGTCAACAATCATCTCTAGGGTTGGAGAAACAAGATGTTGGGATTACTAGAATTTGGAAGTTAGGAGGAGTGATCCCAAGAAGGTAGGACTCAGTCCTCAGAAAAGAGACTACTGCTGCTATCTCTGAGGGAATGCAATAAGGCTGGCATTGGGAGTCTGGAAAAAAAAAAAGCAAGCTAGAACTGCTACTGCAGTTAAAACCAACTAACTGCTCCTTCCAGGGTAAAGCACTCTTCCTGATGCTGACAGAAACAGGGAGCAAACGGGAAAGAAAGAGCGAGATCCTTTTCCTCTCCTAGTCCTTTTTCGTAACGACCTTTATCGACAAAACCCAGCTGGCAAGGTGGAAATGTGATTTCCAGAGCCAATTCTAGTGCCACAAAGCCAAGCTGGGAAGAGTGACCGTGAAGCTAGAGATGAAGCCTTTCAACAACCAGCACAATCAGCACAGCGGGCAGCAGTGAGGAGCTTGACCGGAGCAGACTGCTTCTGTTGGGGCTGGTGGGAGATAAGGCTGCAGAGGTTGGCTGGGGCAGGCGATAGCCAACTGTGAATGTTGGGAAGAGCTGTTTAGACTTGAATTTCAGAAGGGACTTATAGACCAGGAGGAGAGGTGGGATTCTGAGTCATGATTGTATTATACTCATTCAGTTGGGTTCTCTTGACAAAGCCATTTTTCTGCTTAGGTGAATAGATGGATAAGCAAATGTTAGTTTTAAGAGAATGAATCTTTCTCAGGAGTCAATAGAAGGAAACAGTTAGGAGTCAAGTCTTGAAGCATGGAAAGAAGGCTTTGTTTAGCAGGGGCACACCCAGAATTTACAAGGTGGAATTTAACATCAGCCTCCCCTTATTCTACAGAAAGATATGCACCGTTTCTCCTACTAGTCTATTGGCTTCCAAAGGGAGAGGTTATGTCATGTTCACCTTTGTATCTGCTGGGTTCAGAAAACTGTCTGAAACACAAAAAGTCCTAAATAAATGTTAAGTAGTTCTACTTATATGACATTTTGTAAAACATGAAATCTCTATGACAGAGACCATGCTGAGTACCTGTCCAGGTAAGAGTCAGCTTCACTACAGCTAATGTGTATTTATCACTGGGAACATAGAGACATTGGATGCAGTGCCACACACTATTGAAATGTGGCCGGCTTCATGAAAGTGTGTTGTATTAGTTAGCTTTCTGTGTAACAAACAATCCTCAAATCTCAGTGGTTTATGAAATAAATAAGGGTTTATTTTTCCTTATGTTGCATGTCAGTGGCTGCGAGTCAAGGGCTTTGCTCTGTGCCTTAGCTCGGATCCACATGGGTGGTCAGTTTGAGGTCTGCCCCACACACTGTCTTAATTCTAGGATCTAAGACAAAGGAGAAACCCTTATGTGGAATACACCTACTCTCATGACAGTGGAGGACAATTAAACCAGCACACTGAAAGATTTGTCTCGGAGTTAGCAAATGTCCCATTTGTCAAAGCAAGACTTGTAGCCGAGTCATAGGGCAGGGAAGTTTATTTCTCCCACTGTGGGTAGGAAAGAGTGAATGCTTGCAATCAATAATACAGTCTACCAGACTGGCGAGGCTATGCTGCCCAATTGTTTGGTCTGGATGTTGACGGGAAGGTATTTTATAGATGTTATTTATATGTACAATCAGTTGATTGTAAGTAAAGGGTATTGCCCTGGGTAATAAAGGTAGGTTTCATCAGTTGAAGGCTGGAGAAGGAGAATTCTGCCTCAAGATTGTAATGTAGAAACCCTGCCTGAGTTTCTAGCCTGCCAGCCTGCCCTACAGATTTTAGACTTGCCCTCACTGCAGCCTCCCCCCATCTCTTACTGATTCTATTTTTCTGGAGGACCCTGCCTGATACAGTCTTAAGTCTTGGTGCGCTGTTTTTCATTTGTTTCTTTGCCCAGTTTAAAACAGAGGCGGAGTATAATTAAGAATATTTCTCTCGTACTAGGATCACTTACCTTTAGAGAATGAAATTTTAGTTATTAATAGAGTCAAGCATAGAGAATACAGGCCAGATCCTGACCCAGGCTTGCATATCAACAGCAGCGCGGAGAGCAGGATAACTAGTAAATGGGGGAACTAGGCGAAAGAGTCACAGACTCTGAGCTGCAGTCCGCTAGTAGGAACACATTACAAACCTAAACACCAAGTATCGGTCTGAACTTGTGAATAATATTCCTACTATACTATCACGATTAGTTTCTATCAGACCAAATTCACATTTCATGAAGTAACCTGGGGCTCCCCTTAGATAATGACAGTCAGGAGCCCTGCCTTGTTCATCCCTTCTTGGCACCTGACATCATGTCTGCGAGTGGGTTTTTTGTTTAAATATTCGTTAATTTAATCTCTTAACAAATTAATATTCATTGATCATCATTATGTGCAAGGCACTGTCCCAAGGCTGGAGATAATTCATACATAAAAGGTACACAGTCCCTTCCTTCACAGAGTTGACTTTCTAGTAGAAGAGTTAGACATGAGACAACTGCAGACTCCATTAACTGCTGCAGAAAGAGTGGGGCTGGCTAGGGCTGGAGAGGTGTTTCAGGCAGAGGGAATATATGGGAGGCACGCAGGACAGAACAAGATGGACTAACTCCGAGGCCCTGAAAGAAGGCGAGTGCAGCTGGAGCTCAGAGAGCCAGAATGAAGGGGCGAGGCCTGAGGATGCAGGGCTGGGCAGGAGCTTCGTCAGGCTCTGTGGACCCAACAGGGACTGTTGTCTGTATCCCGTGGTACCTGGAAAGCCATTGCACGGTGTTAAGCAAGGGTGTGTAGTTTGTTGATGAGTGAATTAGTTAGTGAGTAGGGGGTCATTTGAGTTATAGATATGGTAATTGTATTAAATAACCCAAGGAGACTGGAATTTTTGATGATTCTATGCAATTGTCTTAATTTTAGAGAATAATTTCTTTCCTGGTTGAGCATAATGCATGTATACATGCAGCATAGTAGATGTATATTTTATATCTAATAATATATCTACATAGATATTTGTTGTTTTGGGCCCATTTCCTATAAACAGAAAGTCTTTTATGAGAAAAGACACTGATCAAATTTATGATTTATAAAAAATGAATGACAGTGCCACTAATCACAAATCAGAACCATTTATTAAAGAAATACAAATTTAAATTTTTAGGAAAGCATGATAATGAGAGAAGAATTTTTTTCCAAAGTGATGATCGTAGATTTAATTATCAAAAGTTAATAATACATGTAAGGATTCTATTCCCCCCGGATTTATTGAGGTATAACTTCCCAATAAAAATTGTATATATTTAAGGTATGCAACATGATGTTTTGATATTCATATACATTGTGAAATGGTTACCACAGTCAAACTAATTAACATATCCATTATCATGTAAGGATTCTTAAAAAATGTCTGTAAGACTGCCACTTGGATTATAAATATCATAAACCAACATGATGTCTGTACATTTTTCATCCAAAAATGGATGATTGAATCATACACAGTTATAGCTAATCAAAAACCATTGCAAATGTATTTACTGTCTTTAAACACTTTCATATTTCATTACAAATGGCTGATAGAACACTTCCATATCTATTACAGTATTATATTTCCATTCAATTTACTATTAAGATTTCTTGAATAGCTACTGTATAATAATAGCTATTGTGCATTATAAATATTTCATCACCTCCTTTTGGTAATCCATTTCTCATTTGCTTGCCAAAAGTTATGAAGTGCTTATTAAACATTGATAAATAATATTACAGCACATGATTTGAAATATTGTTGTCTTGCAAATCAGCTTATTGGTAAACCTTGAAGTTGGTGATACTTTAATCTGTATTATTCAGTCTTTATAATTCATTATAAGCAATGAATACAGCTATGTCATTGGATTGGGGGAATGGATCATTTCCAGAGAAAGCTTCACCAACTCGAACAATTTTCTTGTTATACAGACTTATTAATAATTAGGTGCCTGCCTGTTAGTCTGGGAGAGGGAAAGTAGGAGTGCTCTTTTCCATCTAGAAACTTAGAATCATAGGGAGTTTTCAGGCCTGCTGTGCCCAACTTTCTTTATACATTTTCTTTATTTTGAGTCTTTCTTTTGTCAAGTTGGGCATCATCCTGTTTGGTTTTTCCAAAGTTAGTGGCTTAGACATTCTGCTATGTGTTGAGAGAGACACTTAACCATTTGTGTTGAGTAAAAATCCTGGGCAAGGAAAAATCTGTTATATGTTATAGTTAATAGAATCACAGAATGTGAGAGTTGAAGGAGAATTTTAAGAATCATTTAATCTGGTGATGGTAAATTTGTGCTACAATGCCCCCATATTCCACCTCCATGGCAGACATTACTAATTGAACACAGCACTCTTTCCTGTTGAGTTTGGATTCAGTCTAATAATTAAAACACAGCCCACCAGGCGTTAGTGGGAATCAGTGGGACTTAGGTGAAATCTATTTGCTGTCCTTGATCACGTCCAGCATCTCATTTTACAGGCCAGAAAGTGGAAGCTTATAGAAGAGAAATGACTTGGCCAAAGTAACTTCTGGTAAGGGACAGAGCTGGGGTCCAAACCCAGGTCTCCTGACTCTAAAACTAGCATTCAGCCTTTCATTCTTGATAAAGCTTTTCTTTACTTGTACTTTTAGCCTGCAGAGGCTCTTCCAAATGACAATCTTTATTTTCTTATGCAATTTCAATAATGGAAATGATTCTTAGACTCCTGAATTAATGATTTGAATTGTGTTGTCACTTTTGCCTGACATTTTTTTCTTCCCAAGCTTGGTGCTTTTCAGAGGAGTCTGTAGATGAAGTATGGATGCTCAGTAATACATACGGTAGGAAAATATTTTGAGATATTAAATGAATGCATACCTGATATAAGGTTATATAAAATGCCAATTTTATGTTACTGCTTTGCACACTGGAGCCACTTATCTTAATTCCAAATTCAAATTCATTTTCTAATGAGCAATTAATTGAATGAAGGTTTTGTTTTAATGAAATTTTTTTAGGAAAGACAGGCATGACAATTGTCTTGTATATTTATAAGAAAAAGGATGACAGGCCATATATAATTCCCTGAAAAAATCTGAGGCTGTAGGAAGAAAGATGTTACCTTTTCTTTAGAGGAGGATAATGAAGGAACAACTCTGATTATATTTAAGTAGATGCCCAGTATGGTACCAACTTTATGGGTCCTGAGAATTGTAATGGGCCTCCTATTAAAAACCACATTAACCCTCTATTGACTATAATGACTTTTGTCTTTTGGAAGTTGGTGTTCTTTCTTTATTCCATCTGGGACTCATTACCCTGAGGGAAAGTTAATAAGCTCTCTTCCAGACCTGGTTTGCCATGAAGCCTTGTTAAATTCCAAGACTAATAGGAAATGAATTGAGCTAATAAAAAGATACCTTAACGGTTAAAAAAATCTTAGGGAAAAATTTAAAAAGGCAAATGGCAATAGCATTAAAGAACAACCTTAAACATTAGCTACAGAGCTCATAATGATCATTTTTTAAAATGTATAATTTGTTTTATAATTTGCTTGTCCTGATGATGCATGTGTACTTCCACCTTATCTGTGTTGGCTCCATGATTAACTATTTGGAACAGCATTCTTGGTAACTGGGAGCTAAAAAGTTGCGTCAGTTAGCACAAAGTGCTGGTAATTAACTTCCTAAGGCACCTTTACTGTTGGGTAAAAAATAGGCTCGATAAAATTTATACCATGTCATATGCTGTGACAGAAGCTCATCCATCCTCTGATTTCAAACAAGGTATTAGAAACAGGTTGAGTATCTTGACAAATATAACCTAAAATTGACATTTATATAAGACCAATTCATTTTATAACAGTGATGACTCACTTTGGAAAGGATGTATAGCAACAAACTTAGCAGGTATTTTGAGCTGACGAGGAGTGCAAATTCTTGCAATTTGACATTGTTTCCAGGAACTCTTGGGAAAGTGAAGTCTAAGTCACAGGAAGCCTAGGGACTTTCAGTTGCTATTTGTGGATGCCTGGGGAGCTCAGATAAAGGAGGAATGTCATTTCTACAATTTGTAATGGGTTGGTTGGCACAAACAGCATCATGGGAATCTCAGGAAAATGAGAAAAAAGAGTTTCTCATCGTTTGAACTAAAAGGAAAAAATCTGTTCCTGCAATGTTTGTTTTTAGGAAAGTTAACAGAAGTAAACACAGAAAAATTTCACCCATATCTCTTCAAAGAGTGATATACTCTGTAAACACAAACAAGTAAAAGTTAATGTTCTTAAAAATGTAACTTTTACTGATCCATTTCTGTGGAAAGGCTGTTTCTTGAACCACTCTATCTTCCTCTGAATAGAGATGGCAGGAGTTTTAAGTTGCTAAGTATTCAGTGCTGACACAGCTTTGGACATGCCACATAATCTCCCCCCATCCTCAGTTTTTCTCATCTTTAAAATGGAGTCAATAATACTGGCTGCATTAATTCCACAAGGCTAGTGTGTCACACATGAGTTGAGATCTGTAAAAGGAATTGATGATCGGTGAAGGAGTAGATTTTAACTAGAAATGGAATTCTAGCTGAGACTTATTTTTAGTTTAGGAAGTGAAGTGAATTTCTCTGTGCATTTCCATTTTTGCTAACCCATGTTTGTGTGATCCACTGCACTTATTAAAATATTGCCTTCAAGAAGGACTTAGCAATTGTAAGAGCTCAGAAGCTAAGTTGTCCCACTGCCCACTCCAGATGTGTTTTGACACATTTCTCCTTTGTTTGCTGGTATTTCTTTGTTATTTTTGTCTCATTATAAACCATGTTTTAGTTGGAACCACACACATAGAAGAATCAATCGTTCAATATCTTTGGCAAAGAGGATAGGTTGGCATAACATTTGTAGCTGTGAAAAAGTTATGTAGTCAGTATATTCCAGTTTTGAGGTCAGTTATATATGATAAGCTTTCAATCATTATAAATAACATAAGTCAGAAGGAAAAGAAGACTTCATCTCCAAATCTCAGCATTCTAAAGTGCAATCTTGTGACAACAGAGTTACTGTGGTAGAGGAAAGGGACCTGACTGATTTTTACACTCCTTCCTTTACTTACTTTTGAGTAGATGTTGGGATAGCAGCAGCGGCGCAAGTAGTCCCACAACATTGCCAAGGGCATCCTGGGTGCCAGGCACAGCGCTAGGTGTTTGCATGCACTTCACGCTGACACCTCCTAACAACCCTGTCAGACACTTCTTTCTCTATTTTACAGACCAGGGAGTGAGGCTCGGAGAGGTTAAATATCTTATCAAAAGGTATGTAAGCTGGCAAGTAGAGATGGCAGGATATGAAGCCAGATCAGTCTGATGCCAAAGTTCAAACAATTCAAAGCTCCACATTGTACTGTCATTCCTCACAAAAAACCCTGTGTGTGCCTTTTTATTTGTATCCAGGATATTAACTTCTTGTGTGACTCACTGGAATCTGAGTTCTCTGCATTGTTTCAGATTTATTTCTTTTTCTTTTCTTTTTTGGAATGACAGAAAGGAAGGCAGGAGGGCAGGAAGGAAGACAGGAAAGAAGAAAGGAAGGAAGGGAGAAAGAAAAGCTCACTTATGTTAAATCAGTTTTTGAGGGTTTTAGTTCTTACTTCTCAACAGGATGATATACTTCTGTTTTAAAAAATTATCTGTTCTCCTTCTGTAACCAATTTGTTAATCATGTTTTAGTGACTGACTTTTGGGCACATTTCCCAGAAACTTTAAGGCAAACCCTTAATAAACACTAATAAGTCTGAATGCAGAAGCAGCCTATTATTATTCATGGACAGTATTACGTAGAATTAAACTTTTGGAAACTGCACGAAACACATTCAGCTAGACATGAAAGTAAGCTGAATTTCCATTTGGTTTGCTTCTTGCTGAGCCTTCAAATTATAAAGTGAAGCAAAGCCAAAAGATTAATACAATGAAAACAAAGATTGGGAAATTAAATGACACGATGCAATTTTCTGCCTCATCGGGCTGGCACCAATAATATGCAAAGGAAAGTCTGCTTAGTGTTGGTTAGCTGCTGTATAAATGCAGACAATCAGTCTCCTTCTCGAGGGAGACCATTTTCTTGAATCATATAGCTATTGACTCTTCCAATTACCAGAGCCCCCACGCACAGTTCAGCTTTATCTATTTTTTTAACTTGCTGCTGTACTCTGCATGGTATTATTATTATTATTATTATTATTGTTAGCATTTACACAGGTACATGCTTTTACGTTATCTGAAATATTTTAATGATAGCTTCTGGGCATTCATAAAAAACTGGAGCCTACTGCCATACTCATAATTAAATAATAACAATATTTTAGAAAATGGATCTTTATGGGTAGTTGAAAGCCATAAAGAACTATTTCTAAATCACACCTATCAGAGGAACATTAGCTCATGGTTGATGTCTCACATTTGGGCCTCTGTTGACACACTACCTCTAATGTATCATTGCTGATCATTGTCAAGATTTGTTCTAAAGTGATTTGTGTAATAAGACACAGCTCTAAGCCACCCCTAACGTTATTTGAAATTACTTTTATCACAGTTGTATTCAAAGGCAGTCATGTCTATACTACCAAAATTCTCCAGGTGATTCAGAAGTCCTCTGGAGAATTAAATTGTGCATTAACTTTCAAATCTGCCTCTAACTCTGCCAGACAGTATAAACCAGTCAACACTAAGCAATCTCCTGCAAAGTGTGGAGCATCACGCTTGATATGAGGAAGAGAACAGATTGCTGCAGGCCTCCAGCACCTTGGAGAGAGACCGTCCTCTCCCATATCACTTCTGGGCCATCTGCAGGCACCAAGCAGGAACGAAAGAGAGGGCTCGGCCGCCCACCTCCCTCCCCCACCACCCAAGGCCTGCGATAGCTTCTCTCTCTCTTCTTCCAAAGGCAAATCCTTTCAAAGTGGAAACGTGTGTGTGTGTATGTGTATATTTGTTTTTATTCATTGTAATAATAGAGGGCAAAATGTGCAAAGGAATAATATTTACTACAGAGAATAATCAACTTTCTACCTGTTTGGTAGACTTCTACTTAGCTATTCCATTCTGGAATTTCCTGTAAAAACTCATTTTTAGAAATCGATTTTAGACCTTTTTTCCCCTGTCAGATTTCTCAAATGTCTTTGAAGATATTGATTTCAAATTTCCCTTTTAAACCATCAAAATACTTAAAAGATGTGTAAAGTTCTTTCAAATTATGGCAAATGGAAATTAAAGCTGCCCAGTGGTCAGACATCCAGAAATGGAAAAGGAAAGATTGGAATGAATCATATCAAGCAGGGCAGTAAAAGGGTCCATATAGTTGCCACATTTTATTTTGTTCCTTTTTACTTTTTGCTATTTTTTAAAGGCAGACATTTGAATTTTAGAATGGCTAGCTTAGGATTTACTTAATTTTTGTAAAAGAACATGCCTTGTCATTCTTCTCTGGCTACCTTCTAATTTTTATCTTTGTACTTCACAAATATGATTGGAGTGGAGATGGAGCCATCTATATTTGAGACCCCCTAATGTGGTAACTTTTAAATGTGATACTAAGCCTTAAAAATAATGATGCTGAATTATTATGTTTCGTATCCTGGCTCTTCCCATTACTATTTTTTTCTTCTTAATGGAAATGAACCACCTTTACCCTAGAAAAAAGAATACTTCACATTTTGTGCAAAATTCTGAAATGAATTTAGGACAGACATTATTTCACTTGAGAGAAATGCACTGAAATGTGTAATCTCACCTCTTAGGACCTTAATCGAGTACACAGAGACTGAAGAATTTCTTTTTGGCTTATTAAAATGAAAGCTTCAGGTTTTCCTTGCTGTCTTTCTTGAGACAGTATAGCATGGACAAGTGCATGGGTTACGGAGTATGACTGCCCTGACTTGAATCTGGCCTCCAATATTTACAGCTATTGGCCTTGGGTGAATTACTTCACTCTCTGTGACTTGGTTTCTTCAGCTGTCAGATGGGGATAAGAATAGGACCTTTATCACAAAGTCGTTGTGAGTACGAATTGAGTTAATACACATAAAGTGCTTAGAATAGTGTCTGTCCCTTTTTTCAGATATTTTTCACTGTCTAAATCTTCCTAAATAATAAAATAGTTCAAGAAAAATAAAGGTTAATAAAAAGATGGTGACAAGCCCCTAATGATTAGTAACAGTTTTCTGGGCTGTGAATGCTCCTTTCGATTTTCTTTATCCAATATTTCAGGGACTCTTGATGCGTTCATTACCTTGGTGGAAGAAAAAGAAGGAATGAAATGCAAAAGCACAATGGGCAGATTTTTAATAGAATGTCTTCCCAGATGAAGGAGCATTATAAGTGCTTCAGTTTTCAACATAGTTTATGGCTGCTGAACTTAATAATAAAATGCATTTTGGCTTTACCTACTTTTTTGGTTTTCTTAAAGAGAAACACAATTCTTAGTGCATCTTCAAGGAAAAAAAAAGCTTTATAAAATTCAAGGGACCCACATGTTTCTACAGTGGTACAAATTTATTCTCATAAAAATAAGTATCCTGAGAAGAGAAATAAAAAAAGGAAAGATTTGGGGGAATTTCTTAACTTTCTAGAGCATACCTAACTATGTCCTTTGGTTATTACTAAAGAGGTTTTGTATGGGACTAATGGTAGATAGTGCTATCATTTTTTTGACTTCAGATGAATATTTGCTAAATCATTTATTTCCAATGATGTACAACTTGATGTGGATGTCCCTCTCCTTAGCCTGGCATGATTCACTACTATTGAAACATTTTTCTATAATGTGTTGATTTTTCTGTTTCTGTGATGGTACCAGGGTTCTTTCCCCTTGAAAATGTAAAATATGGGCAAAACCTAAAAGCCTCTAGGATTAATTTTTATTTAAATTAAAATATATTTTGATAATGACTCTGTAAATGACACAGGTAAAATCATCACTTACTTGTGGCACATGGAAACATACTTTGAACTACAGCTTCTGGATGCCAGTTGTGATTCAAAAAAGAAAATGCCTCCCTTTTCACTATATTCACACTCCACCGAGTTCCAGAAACAGGAGTTAACCCTGCAAGAGTAGCAATTGAGAGTAGTAATGTTCAAGTAAGCGACCCCAAGAACCCTGAAGTCAGACTACCCTAAGGTTATTTAGTGATAGTTTGTAAAATTTAGAATTTTGCTTCAATCAGTCCGTCAATTACTGAAGGGTTAAAGATGAGCTTGGGAAAAGGAAGAGGGGGGGGGTCTTAGAGGCATTTCCTCAAGCTTTTAGCATTCCTGTATGGCAGGTTGAGTCACACCAGTTTTTATTAAATGATGCATAATTCAGTGATAAATTGGCTTAGCTCTGCCTGTTATGAATGGGGCCTGAGGTGTTACAGGGGTCAGCACAGAGGCACTGTGGCTGTTTCATGTCATTAGTTTTCTGTGAGTTGCAATGTGTAACCCACTCTAGCACATGTCTTTCATTAGTGGCTACAATGCACGCTTTGTGTGTGAACATCCTTAGATGGTAAAAGCCAATTTAGAGCGTTCTCACCTTCCTTTTATGCCAGTGGATTCCATCAGACCCACATGTGTGTGGAGCTAAAGGCTTTTGTGGTGGGGTCAGGCTCATTTCCCATTTGCATTGCATCCTGCCTGGCTGATCCAGGCTAGAAGCTCTCTCTGAAGTTAATGGGTGTTGAGCACTGAATAAGACCATAGTGTCAACTTGCCAAACTTCCTCCTCTCTGGAGTTCAGAAAGCTCTTGTAATCCCACTTCCTTTATAAAGCTTTCTTTTGCTAAGTGGAAGACAGTGAGTTATTTTCTTCCATTAACTCAGATATAAAACCCAGACTTTTGTTTTCTATCAACACATACACCCCTTGCCCGCCCCCTACTGATCCACATACTACTAGCAATGCACTTAGCTTTTGGTAAGGTTTGTGTGTGTGCAAGCAGTTACCTGTATGTTAATTAGCCCTTGTGGGCATATACATCAGCAATTACTACAAAGCTAGGATGTTTAAACTCATTGAGCATCTACAGTCAGTGAACAAGTGGGTACTTTATATTAATAAAATGGATGAAGATCATGGTTTGTGCCTTACTCAATTTCCACCTCTTTCTTAGAGTTGTCTTTTCAGTTGAGATTAGATATGTTTGGAAAGAGAATAGTCAACTGCAATAGGGAAGGCTCTGTGAGAATATGGCCTTGAGTTGGACCAAAACATGTTCACATCTGGGCATGGAGGATGAAAGAGACAAAAAGAAAATTCTTACAGTGAGATGAGAAAGATAATAAACATAGTAAATGAATGTATTAATATTGTATGTTAGAAGGATAAGTGCTATGCTGAAAATCAAAGTAGGGTATGGAGGATGGAGTACAGGGCAGTTTCAATGCCATAAGATGGACAGGTAAAGCTTCTTTGGGAAAATGGCATTTGAGCAAAGACTTGGAGGTGAGTGAGTGAACTGTCTGGATATTTGGGGGAGAGCATTCGAGAAAGAGGGGACAGCCAGTGGAAGGAGGGTCCTTTGCACATGCTTGGCCAGTGAGGTAGGGGCAAGAGTAATGGGAGATGAGGCAATAGGGGCCATTTCACTTAGGACCTTTAGGCCATTGTGAGGACATTGATTTTTATATGAGATGGAGAGTTGTTGGAGAGTTTTGACTGAAAGAGTGACATGATCTGATTTAGTGTCTTAAGTTGAGTTCTCCTGGAAACAGACTCTGAGTGGTATAGTTACATGCAGTAGATTTCTTTGGGGAATGTTCTTAGAAGCAACACCTCTGAGGGAGTGAGGGAGCAGGAATGGGCAGAGGGAGAAACTGAAATGCAATGCAATGCAGTTGCAGCAGAGGCTTCAGCTAATCCTCAGGGAGTCCTGGAGCTGGCAGGGCCCTTCAGAGCTGTCCCAAGTTGAGACACAGGGATGGAGCTTTTGTATCCTCACATTGATTAGTCATTGTTTATACCTCAGGGAAAGGGCAGCAGCTCCCTTGGGGTGAGGGCAATTCCCAGAAGGGGATTCAAATGTAAGCTATTGGCAGCCAATGCTTTCAGCTGCTGGGGTAGTGGGTGCTTCAGTCCTGAAAGGGAAGATCTGGGTGAGGCCTCATAGCCTCCACTATACTTTGATTTTATCAAGACCTATAGAGCATAGCTGGCTGCCATGTTGAGGATATGCAATAAGGGGAAGTGGGGAAAGGAAGATGACCAGTTAGTAGGCTATTGCAAACATCCAGAAGTGAGGTGACGTGTCGTGGGCCAGTGTGGTGGCATGTAGGAGATAAGAAGAAACAGGATTCTGGACACATTCTGAATGCAGTGCTGATGTATTGGATGGAGCGTGTGAAAATAAGAAAGGACTCAAGAATAATTCCTAGGTTTTTTGGCCTGAACAACTGTAAGGATAGAGCTGCCATTAAGGGGTGAGGGGAAGATGGTGAGAGAAGTAAGTTTGGGTGAGGGGGAGTCAGGAGCTCAATTTTAGATACGTTGAGTCAGACATGCCTACTAGACATTCAAGTGGGTGTGTTCAGTAGGCAGTTGGATATATGAGTTTGATCTAGAGAGGTATTTTTGGCATATTTAAGAGCATGAAACTGGATGAGATCACCAAACGCAGTGAATATATAAGAGAAGTTCTAGAGATGTTCCCTGAGGTCTAGCTTCCTACGGCTACCTTTATGATTGGTACTATAATAAGTTACCTCCTTAGAAAAAGAAGATCTTTCCCTCAGCAAGCTATGGTGGTTCTCTTACAGAGAGATTGTGGTAGACAGAATAAGGGGACCCCCAAAATGCTCATGTCCTAATCCCTAGAACCTCTGAATATGTTATTTTACATGGAAAAAGGGACTTTGTAGATGAGATTGTTAAGTATCTTGAGATAGGAAGATTATCCTGGATCATCAGTGTAATCATAACATTTCTGAAAAGAGGAAGGCAAGAGGTTCGGAGCCAGAGAAGGAGACGTGAGGACGGAAGCAGAGGTAAAGGTGATGTGCTTTGAAGAGGGAGAGGGGAGCCACAGACAAGGAATGCAGGTGGCTTCGATTAATATAAGCTGTGGAAGGCTAGAGCCTCCAGAAGGAATGCAGCTCTGCCAACACCTTGATTTTAGCCTATAAAACTCGTTTCAGATTTCTGATCTCTGGAACTGTAAGATAATCTTATAAATCCGTGTTGTTTTAATGTAATAATTTGTTACAGCTTCAATAGGAAACTACCAAGCTAAATATGGTCTGCTTTGCCCTGCTTTGCCACAAAATTTAGAGGCCAAATTTCGTGTTGGGGAATTAGGAGTAGGTAACTTTTAGGGCTAAAATACTGATGTTTGCTTGTAAATAAAAATTCCTTTCAATTGTTACATCTATCTATCTTATCATCTATAATTTTCCATCTGTCTGTCCATCCATTCATTCATCCATTGCTTGAGTTTTGGAATCAAGCAATACTAATTTTAATGTCTGGTTTTGGCCATGCACTAACTTGGCAAGTTATAATACTTCCCTGCTCTAAGGCTCAGTTTCATTATCTGTAAAATGGGAATAATAATTTCTTCCTTATAGGAGTGTTCCTCACAAATTGAGAAAGGGAATGTATGTAAGGCCAGTGCTTGGAACATAGTAACTACTCAAGAAATGGTGACTGTAATGATAGTTATCATTGTCCTTCCATAGTAGCTGAATTAGGACTAGAAGCCTCAACATCTATCTTCAAATATTCATCCTTTATGACCCTTGTGTTCTATTATTTTAATAATCCATTTAGCAGGCCATTGGTATTTTGCTGCCAAAACAATTTATAAGCCAGTTAACCCTGGTTGCTCGACACTTCCAGCAGCATAACATTGTCATACGTGTCACAGACAGTGCAGGGAAAGAACTGTTCACCGCCTTTGGCAGCATATTATTCACCAGCTCCTCTGCCATAAAATGTGCTATGTATGTGAAGGATCCCTTGGTTGTATTTTTATTTTACAGCACCTTGCATTGACCATTTTGCAAAATAATGATGCTCCTCTTATCAGCTCATCTTCTGCCAGTCGGTAATTTATCTGAATGGGTTCTTTCAGCAGCACTATTTACAGTGCAGGCGTAGGTGAGGCATCGGCCGTAATAACAGTGGGCCACAGTTGCAGCAGGCGGGATTTAAGGTACTCACTGCTTACACTGGTGAAATGGATGCTAAGCAGGGTTTGCTATTTTCTGGAAGAGAGAACATCTGGAACTAGATACAAATTATTCCCAGAAGAAAACACACCTTTGAATTTATGTTAAAATCTGAATGCTGGTGTTCATTTGGAAGTCTGGCTAGTGTAGGTATTTAAGCCTGTGCTTTGCTTATTTCTTTGATGCTTCATAGAAAGGGAGCTTGGTGTAACATAATCAGGTGTGTGTAGTAACTTTGAATGGGGAAACACCCTTGACTATAGCTGTTTTCTACCCTCATCTTTTTTTCATACTGGGAGCAGTTATTACCATCCAGACTTCTTCAAGGAAAGGTTTAATTTTTATCTCACCGCCCCCCTCCCCCCCACTTTCCAATTTCAAATGAGTTTTAAAGTCCTTCAGGAAGATTCTGACACTTGAAGATCACCCTTATGCCTATTGTTTTATGAGTAAGTGCAAAACAAATATTTTTAAAAGTGATAGTTTCCTCTGTCCCTGCGGTAGGAGGGCGTGGAAGTTGTAGGGAGAGAAGGAAAGCATGTTGCAGAGGTGGGGCGGGGAAGGTTGTCACTTCCCCAAATTCCTGCATCTTCTCTCTTCAGAGGACTGTTTGAAAACCTCTGTTGCAGACAAGGGCTTGAACTTTACTTGCTGCCTTTACCTTTCTCTCCCTCCCTTTTATGTCAGCTTATTGTTAACATGGAAAAATTTAATAGGATTTTTCCACCTCAGCTTAAAATATTTGAACTGCTTGTGTCAACTTTGGTGTCATGGGGGGAGGCATGCTGGTCATTGTCATAGTGACGAAAGCCATTTGGCTTCCAAATATTTCTACCTAGGAACGTTTTAGTGTCGTTTTATGCATAACATTTAAATTATCCTTAAGCCAATTTCCGTGATTAAGTTTATCCTTCCAATATTCTTAATCCCCTCCCCATCCCCACTTCTGTCCCCACCCTTCTGCCAGGTTTCCTAATGTAGATATTCAGGAACAGCTGATCTAATATGTTACGTGGATCTTGGTTTTCCTTAAGCAATTGATCAGCTCTTCTGTCTCATGCTCTCCATGGCTACCGTTTGTTCTCTGGGTCTATAATCAAATTTAATAGAGCAGTAGATTCATGAATTACGATTGTGAGAATTAAAGAACAGTCTTTCACTGTTAAGGCAAAGGACAGTGATGTAAAGCATTTGCCACTGTTTGTTATGAATCACACAGCAGCACACGTGCGTTTGGAGGACTGCAGAGCAAATGCAGTGAGTAATGGAGGTGGGTTTCTTGAGGGATAAAGCATCATGGCTGTGTTGATCAGCCGAATGGACAGTTTCCTGCACACCAAGGAGACTGCAACTTCCTTCTGAAGACCAATATGCGTGATTCTCGTGGTGAAAAGAGATTTCCCAGGGATGGGAGTCTAGGGAAATAATAATTATTTCTTTGTGCTGCAGAGACTTGGGTGAATATTCAGCAGTTTTTGTTTAGAGTCATAGCTTGTGAGAAAAAGTTTTAAGGCAGCCTTTGTTCAGTTGTGAATATAATTATGCATTTGACTAGCAGTTGAGGTATAAATAATTCACTTTTGAACATTTTGTAATTAGTTGAGACATAAATACTGGATCAAGGGTTTTAATGACAGAAGTTTCCATTGGGTTTCATGCTTTTTATTATTTTTCCTCTGATACAATTAAAACACTCCTGAATATACTCAAACATATGTGCTTGTGTAAACACAAATGCTCACAGAAGTAGGAGTATCATATGCTATGTTCAACCTCAAAAAGGCTAAAAATATAATGAAAAGGGCAACGCTGTCATAAATTCTGTTTCCCAATGAGATAAACAATGACTCTTAATTAGAAGCTAAAATTTTTAATTAAGATGATTCTGCAGTAATTATCTTAGTTGTCTGCTTCACTGGGTTTTAATGAAAAAGATTGATTAGTTGTAAGACTAGTAGCATAATTAAACATTCAGGGTTGCACTGGCCACTGAGGTGAAAGTAATGTGATTAAACCCTAAAGTACATTCCTTAACAAATTATTTTAGACAGTCAAATCTGGTGCAGTGTCCGTAAACTTTATTTTTATGAGTAGCTTCAACATCTTAAGGTAAAAAGAGATTCAGCCACAACCGACTCATTTGTGTAAAAAGATTTGTTGAGCACTTACTATGTGCTAAAGTGATACGGTGGCATAAAGCATGATCGTTGGCATTAGATGCACTTGTTCAAAGTCTCAGTTCTCTTATTTGGCAGACTTGAGATATTGGAAAAACCCTACAACCTGTCAGCACATTAGTTGTACCAGCTGTAAAAGGGGATAAATAATACTTTATGTGGTTGTTGAGTTTGTAAATGAGTCAGCATATGTTCCTACCACAGTTTCTGGTACTGAGTAAATACTCCATAAATAGGTCTATTTTTACTGTTTTTCTTTCAATCAGTCAGTAAGTACAGTCTGTAGACTCCTATCAGTTTATTAAAAACTTAAGCAAAGAGAAAAAAATTATGTTGATAGGTAGTACTGGTGACTTAAAAACAGAATGATATTAATTATCTTTGCAACAGTAACAGATATTAGAAGTTCAAGAAGTTAATATTTTCAAAATCTGTAGGAAATTCTCTCTCTCTCTCTGCCTTAGTAAGCCACTTCCTGGAAATGCAGGGAAATTGGCTTCTAGCATTGCTTCATTTTCTTATTTGCTTTAGAAGTAGTTTCATGAACAAATTTCTGCAACTACAAGGATCAATTCACATTATCTCAACCAGTCTCTGTTGGCTGAGGAAACTTTGTTTGCCAGGAAGTTGGATGAATGAAGAATATGTGCATAGTGTTGGACAGATTAATCCAACCTAGCTTCATAGACATGTTCTAACCTAATAATCCTGCTCTCTTTGGTCCTGTGCTGTAACTATCGGAGCTAATCATCCACAGACAGAACAAACATAGTGTGACTAGGCATGAGCAAAGAGGAAATGTATAATAATTGAGGTAGTTTGAGGTTAATCACCAAGTACTTCACAGAGCACAGAGGGAGTTTCAGGCAATTTGGACCTTTAGGTGGTCAAATTTCTGTGCCAACGAGATGCTAAGACATCCTTGAATATTGAGATTATGAGCATTGCCTTTAAAGCCAGAGGGACCTGGATTTGAAACTTAGATCCTTGATGTACTAGTAGTATAATCTTTTACAAGATATTTATCCTTTCTGAGACTATTTTCTTATTGAATGTGATAATCTATGTGAAAATAATGAATCTTGCAAAACATAATTTATTCATTCATGTATTTATTTGTCAATTTATTGAACACCAAATATATCCCCCAATTGTGCCCAGCAGTGAAAATTGAAACATGAATGAGACACACTAATGTGTAAGTCAACAGAAAATTACCACTTAGTGTGATAAATGCTTGGGCTAACAGTATGCTTGGAACATTTTGAAAGCCAAGAGAAGCATCTAGTTCAGACTGAGGATGTAGGACATGCTTTCTGGAGAGACTGACACTTGATCTGAGTCATGAAGGATGAGGACACTAGCTCAGGGAATCAGGGTAGCAGGAGCATCCCAGGTAGAGGCAACTGTTTGAATGTAGGCTTGGAGGCATGCATGAAAGAGCACAGTGGGTAAGAACTGCTTTGATAGGGATGAACATCATCCTGAAGTCTTTAAAATCATAAAACAGTTTTAGACAGGTACATGCTATGATGAGATTTTTTTTTTTTGAAGATTATTTTGGTAGCACTGTGGGGGCTAGATTAGAAGGGGAGTCTGGTAACAGGGAGAAAAGCTTAGAGATGTATATGTTCTATAAGCTTTTTGTTTTGGCTATCTGATATGTGCCAAAAAGCTTATTTTGTGCTCACAGAAAAACGCATGTAAGACATGAGGCATGTAGGGGGATTGCTGGATCAAATGGTAGTTCTACTTTTAGTTCTTTGAAATATCTCCATACTACTTTCCATAGAGGTTGTACTAGTTTGCAGTCCCACCAGCAGAGTATGAGCGTTCCTATGTCTCTGCATCCACGCAGCATTTGTGGTTTTGGGACTTTTTGATATAAGCCATTCTCACTGGAGTTAAGTGATATTCATCGGAAATCAAGCAGGTGGGAGCGGGGAGGAGGGCATGGGTAAATTCACAGCTAATGGGTACAATGCATGCTATCTGGGGAATGGGCATGCTTAACAACTTTGACTCAAATGGTACAAAAGCAATTTATGTAACCAAAACATTGGTACCCCTGTAATATTCTGGGAAAAAAAAAAAGACATGAGGCCTGCCCTCAGGGTACTTATAAAATACTGTCATAGATAACCAGATAAAACATCATTCGCAGGGCTGTGTGATAAACGTTGAGGCTGCTGTGGGTGACCCAGGTGAGGAGTGATGAAGAGCTGGACTAAGGCTGTCGGAGCGGAGGTGGAGAGGATGATTGGTAGATTTGGGAGAGAGTGAGGAAGTATCATTGGCAGGACTTGTTTATAAATGGACAAGTAATTATAAATCTATTATAATTAGTCGTTTGGGTGTACACCAGAGGAAGGGGAATCTTTTCTTCTTGGCATCCTGGACTACCCAGCTCATGGTGCACATTATAAGAACTTTATAGCGAGTCCACTAAACTTGAACCTGAGACTGTTACCTGCATATTTGGGGCTTCCTTATACAATTAGAGCAATAGATAGAAATAAGGACTGTATTGTTGGCCAATTCATTTAATGGTACCAAGAAGAAATAATGCTTCCTGCTTTTTGTAAAAACAGTAAAAAAAAGTACCGCAGTCTTAAATAAACCTTTTCTGATAGAAGTTGCTGTGGGCAGCTCATTGTAATTCTTTCATGATTGTATTTTGTGTGTGATGATGTGTTTAGGTTACCAGTTAGTCTATAGGTTACAGAATGACAAAAAATAGGTGTGAATGATTTCACAAGAAACCTAGGGAAGAAATGGATATCACCTAGAGATAGGTTTCTAAGACTGGCAGGCAGCTTCTGAAGCAAGCTGGCCAATTTATCTCTGAATACAGTAGCTAAACTTGACATTAAGCTGCTGTTTTCTTGGGGAACACTTGAGACTGTCCATATGGGGGTTGGATTATATTAGGGGTGAGGGACTCTCTTAACCTTTAGATGCAAGATGAAAGTCGTTTGTGCCACGCACATCGTATGCACAACACAAAGGAAATCAACCATATCTAATGAGCTGAGAGCGTCCATGAGGAGGTGCGCTTATGAGAGGGGCAGATCAGTTGCCTTGAACTCTGTTACCGAGACGACAGAGATAGCCAGGCTGGGAGGAAGCCTGGCTTAGCCTTTCCCTTGCATGATAGTGGGCATCTGGGCACAGGACAATGCTGCCTATTCCATTCTTCTCTCCCACTTTATGGTATTTTCTTTTACGGAAAGACCGTGGCACACTCTCATTCTATTTATGAGATTGTTAGTGCTGCCTGCATAACAGAATAGTGGTAGTCAGTAATGTTACTATCTTATATGAATTTTTTTGGAGTGGGTGACGATTCATTATTTAAATTTTTGGAACATGGGAGACAAAATTTAGGAGACCTGCTTGAGATGGGAAAATACCAGCACTGATTATCAATAATTTATCAGTTAGAAAGTCAGTTAATTTTTGCTATGTTAATATGGAAAAAAAGATGGTTCATAACCTGGTCATTTCTTCTCACTAAAATATTTTATAAGCATTTCATCTCACTTATTTTGTGAAACAGAATATTTTAGTTTGTGGCACTCAACATTTAATTGTCCTCCTCCTGTATGCATTAGCAAATGGGATAGCAGATGGAAAATGAGTGACTGTTTTACATTAGTGCCTAATTGGAATGGAGATTTTTATTTATTAATATAAAAGGATAAGTTACGTGTAATTATAAATTACAGAAGCACGTGGATCTTTTATAAATGTGTACAATTGAGGATCTATTCATAAAAATGTATCTACCATTAATATAACTCTCATAATAATGTATTCTGCTAGTTGGAATGTGTCTTTACTTCCTATTAGTCTCTGAGTTCCCTAGGGTAAGAATAATGCCTTTTTCACTATGTACATACTAGGCATTCAATAAATTGTGTAGAAATGAATTACTTTAAATTATAATGAAGTGCTTGTCATCACAGAATCACACTTAGGGGTCTAAAAATTGATGTTCAAATTCTTCACATAGTTTGTAGCCAATCTGTTGTTATCTGAGTGGTTGGAAAATATTATGATATATGAATTTGTTTTTTTCATATATGACTATTTCCTTTTTCTTTTTACTTCACCATTTTAACATTAAATATACTTCAATAGCATGCCTTGCACAAATATACTTTATTTCTAATAATCTTCAGATCTAAATTTATAACTTTGGAGAATTTTGAATGTTTCATAATCCATGGTTTCAGTAAACACTATTCATTTTGTCAGTATAATTTTTTTATATGATTGTACTAAACATGGGAACTTTAGTGACCTCCTGCTTAAAGGAGTGATTTCTGAGAGAAGTTAGTAAGTGTATATACCTTCTTTTGCTGATTGCAGTTTTCTCCCATCAGTCTAGTCTGTAGCCCAGTAAGGATTGTGACTGGCTTTTATTACAAAAATATCTACAATTGATAAAACAAAAAACAAACAAAAAAAAAAACAACTCTAGAAATTGGAGCCATGGGATGGACACATACACACACACACACATACATACACACACACAAAGGCTTCAAATAAAGTTTGAGAACATAAATTATACACTAAGCTGGTCTCTACATGCAATAAAGAATGTACTGTAAAAATGGCTATAATATTTGGGAGAAACCATTGCTGTAATCTTTCTATGCATAATTAAGAGTCCAGAAATATGATAAATTTAGGAAAATAATTAAATACCACAGAGGAAAAAATCTATATTTTTCTTCTGTATAAACAAAAGCAGATACAAGGTAAACTTTTGTTAATAGTATGATCTTGGAGGCATATAGATTTATGGCCTATTAGTAGATAGTGTTTATATATTTATTATAAAGGTTTTTTAAAAATTTAACTAATGACCAGTGTCTTCATTAAAGAAGCATGTTTGATAAAAATCAAGCTCTCTTTAAAAAAATATTCTTAGTATAAATATTGGGCTAAAAATTACTTCCAAACCTGACAGAAAGCAAAACAAAACAAAAACAACTTTCCTACTGATGAAAAGAAAATAAGTGTATGTTTTGTTATAATAGTAATAACAATTTGTTATAATAGTAAAACCTGCATATGAAAATAAACAATATATATGTAAATGAAAATAGCATACTTTGCAAACATCAAGAGACATCGTTCTGCATTTTTACAAACTATTTCATTATAATCTTCAGTAAGCTGTAGAGATATAATGAAATGGTGTGCTTCCCAAACGGCCACTTGTGAGAAGGTTTAAATGATTCTAGGATTGCCAGGGAATATTGACAGGAAGTGAGTATGCTGAAAACACTTCCATGTTGACAGCTCAAGAATGACTTGGACCTAATTTGAGTTGTTTTTTTATTCAGAAAGAAATGAAAAAGATCTTTGTGTAGAATAAAATCCCTCATCTTTGGGATTCAAAGAGGGAATTATAATATGGATTAGGTTTCATCTACAATCATCACAGTAATTACAGCAATGGAGCAAATGCAGAGTATGAGATATCATTCCCTTCATCCTGCCAGGTTTCACGGCTGATGGCACATCATATCCACCTAGCGTAAAAATAACTCAGGGAGAAAGAAGTAACGATTGAACTAGAAGCCAAGCACTTACTAAATCACTATTCAGAAGAAAGCATCTGCCACCTAGAAAAGTTATTACACTTTGGAGTTCCAAAATTAACCACATGGGTCCTGAGAAAGTGGTAGAATGGCAATACCATCAGACACATTACCCAGTGATGCAAACATTAGATTATTTCATTCAGCAACTATTGAATGAGTGCACTTTGTTCCGTGCATTGCTCTTGGTGCTGGGTTACATAACAGTGAACCAGATGGCTCAGGTTCTGGCCCTCATGGAGTATACAGGCTTGCTGGAGGAGAAATCAATAGTAAATAGAAATTATATTATGGTACCTTAAGAGGAATAGCATTGAAGTGGTGCCTAATCTAGATGTGGACATCACAAAAGGTATTCTGAAAGAAGTGTACTATGTATTAATATCATGGATGGCAGTCACTATCATCAGAACTGATTCTATATTGGCTGGGTGGAAGCAATTGCAGCTCATTACACTAGACATGCAGGAAATAAGTGTGTAGAGAAGAAAGGGTAATAAAATTTTAAAATATTTCTACCAAAAATTAGCCAGTGAATGAAAATTCTAAAACTCATGAAAAAAAATCTGATGCTAAGGAAGATAGCCAAAATAAAAATGAACAAAAATAAAAAAAAAATCAGAACACGAACTCATGAACTCATATCACTAATCAGAACAGAAACTCATGTTCTGATTAATTAATTTTAGAGGATTCTGAGAAAGACTTTGAAATGATTGTTGAAAAAAAAATTCGGGAAAGGTGAGACAAAACCAGAGAGGAATAAAATAATGTACTGGTAGATGTGAAAATGACCCAACCAAATATCTTGGAAATAAAAATGTAGTCAGTGAAGTAAAAATAGAATATACTGGACAGACTCTAGAATGGACTAGTCAAAAAGAATAATAAACTTGGAGATTGTACTGAAGTGCTCATCCATCATTTGGCATAGACAGACAAAGAATTATATGGAAGAGCAGTTAAGAAACATGAAAGATTAATTGAGATGCTCCAATATTCATTGAATATGAAATGCAGAGAGAGAGAGAAATATTAGAAAATCAATACGTGAAAGATAATTGTTAATAACATTTCTAGAATTTAAGATTATCACCCATAAATTAGAAGAATACTCTGAGTATGAAACTATATAAATAAAAACAAATTCACTTTTAGACGTATCATAACGGAACCAGCAGGTCATTAAGAATAAAAGAAACTCTTAAAAGTTATCAGAGAAAATACACAAATTATCTGCAAATTAACAACAATTAGACAAACAGCAACCTTTAACTCTGAGATGATTGATGCCAGAGAGAATGCAGTAGTATCTTAGAAGTGCTGAGGGAAGATATAAGTAAACTTACTAATAGAATTATATACTGAAAAATCATGGAAGAATGAGGGCAAGATAAAGAGAATTTGAGACACATAGAAAGTAAGAGAAATTTATCATTCATAGTCACTGAAGACATAGAGCATGAGAAATAACAGTGAACACAGAAATGAATGACATATATTGGCAAATTTAATTAACTATTGATTACAAAAATACTTTCTTTGTTTAGGAGAGTTAGAAGTGAGGCTGTATATAAAAATAACAAGATGTGGAGCTGTTCAAGGGTGGCTTGTACTCAATGTTTTCATTAAGAATAGATGTGCTAAATATTAATAATTCTAGGTTTTGTTAGAAAATTTTGTGATTATCTTAATATGCTGAAGTGAATCATCAAAATAATAACAATATAATCTATACCTTTAAAATTAACAGAAGGAAAATTAAAGGTGTGAAAATAATCCAATAAGAGGCAGGACAGTGAAGAAAGGAAAGATCATGAAGCAAATAAAAAGAAAGCACAAAATCAGATGGTAGAAATAAGTCCAAACACAGCAGAAATGAAATAGCATACACAGTAGATGTACACTGATTAAGCTCAACTTTTAGTAGTTGGATTACCTAGTTGGTTAAAAAATTCAATCAGCTTTACCGTACATCCAGGAGAAATACCCAAACTGACTGACACAGAAAGATTGAAATTGCAGGGATGCCAGAAGATCTAATGTGCAAATACAAATTAAAGAAAGTTGTACAACCTCTGTGGAAAGCAGTATAGAGATTCCTCAAAGAGATAAATGTAGACCTACCATTCGATCCAGCAATCCCATTGCTGGGAATCTACCCAAAGGAAAGGAAGTCATTTAATTAAAAAGACACTGTTTATCACAGCACAATTCACAATTGTGAAGATGTAGAATCAACCTAAGTGCCCTTCAATTCATGAGTGGATAAAGAAAATGTGGTATATATATATACCATGGAGTACTATTCAGCCATAAAAGGAACAAAATAATGTTATTTGCAGCAACATGGAGTGAATTGGAGACCATTATCCTAAGTGAGGTATCTCAGGAATGGAAAACCAAGCACCACATGTTCTCACTAATAAGTAGGAGCTAATAGATAAGTACACATGGGCACAAAGTGATATAAAAGACATGAGAAACCAGGAAGGGGGAAGAGCAGAAAGGTGAGCGTGGGATAAAAACTTACCTATTGGGTACAATGAACACTATTCTGGTGATGGGCACACCATAAGCCCCTACTTAAGCATTATACAAGATATCCATGTAACAAAAACACATGTACCCCCTTAATTAACATTTTGAAATAAAAAAAATAAAATAAAATCAATAAAATAATAAAAAAGACAAAAAATGTTGGCCTCTTCAAATGAAATAGAATTTAAGGTTTATAAAAAGGGTTAGGAAGTATACTGTAAAATAATTTTAAAAAGAAATAATCTACCAAGATTTTATAACGATCAATCAATAAATGCGTATATAACAAAAACATTCTCAAAATATATAAAGCAAGAACTGAAAGGAATAACCAACAAATATTCAATCATAGTGAAACTGATAGATCAAGAATATAAAAATAAGATCAAGAAATAAGAAGCATTGAAAAGCAAAATTATTTCTATCTATCTGTATACTATATGTACCTCTACGTTTATATAGCATCTCCAATAATAGAAATTATGTATTTTTTCTAATTTTCTGACCATAAATCAGTAAAAAAGCTAATTGAAAAATTGCCATGTATTTTGAAATATTAAAATATATTTCTAAATAACTTATGAGTTAAGAAAGAACACATAATGCAAAAGCTAATCAAAAATAAAAATACTATATATCAAACCTTGTAGGAGGCAACTAAAGCAGTATTTGAGGTAACTTTATTAAAAAGAAGAAATTCTGAAAATAAATGATTCATGTTCCATTTGGGAAACTAGAAGAATAAAAACAAAATAAATGAAGATAAAAACTGCTATGGTTTTGATATGGTTTGTTTGGCCCCACCAAGTCTCATGTTGAAATTTGATCCCCATTGTTGGCGTGGGGCCTGGTGGGAGGTGTTTGGATCATGGGGGCAGATCCTCAGCAATGGCTTGGTGCCATTCTTGCAGGAGTGAGTGAGTTCTCACTCTTAGTTCCTGTAAGACCTGGTTGTAGGAAAGATCCTGGCACCTCCTCCTCCCCCTTCTCTCTCGCTTGCACTCTTGTCATGTGATCTCTGCACGCCACCTCCCCTTTGACTTCCACCACAAGTGGAAGCAGCACGAAGCCCTTACCAGAAGCAGATGCTGGCACCATTCATCTTGTCCAGCTTGCAGAACAATGTGCCAATAAACCTCTTTTCTTTATAGATTACTCAGCTTCAGGTATTCCTTTATAGCAACACAAGACAAAAACTATAAAAAGAAATGAAAACTATGAGAACAAATATTACTTATGTTAAAAAACCCCAAACACAGATCAACATATTCCAAAATTAGTAATTTGAAAGAACTGATTCAATAGACAAACTTTTAGCAAGATTGATTAAGAAAAAAGAAAATAGAAATGAACATTTATGATGTCCATGATGTTCGCTGTGCCATGGGTAAAAAAGTCTTTTGACTCTGACCCCAGAGTCTCACATTTTCTGCTGGCATCCATGTAATTGTGGCAGGCTAATTTGTACTTTCAGGTCAGGTGAAATCTTACACCCTTCACATTTCTTGACAATGCAGGACTTTCATTAATAGCTTCAGAAATAGCATTTGGTGAAACGTAAAACTCATTTATGATAAAATTTTTTAGCATACTAGGAATTAAAAAACCTACCTTAACCTGCTAATGCATGTATATCAAAAACCTATAGTAAATGTAATGGTGAAATTGTAACATTATTTTTATTTAGATTGGGATCAAGACAAAAAATTCTGCTATCATTACTTCTATCCAAGCTTATATAGAGTGTCTTAGACAATGAAGACAAGACAATGCAATTAGAGGTATAAGAATTGAAAAGAAAAAGATAAAACTGAATTTAAAGAGAAGAAATTCAAAATAATCTAGTCAGACTAATAAAATAAGAATGGTCAGCAAATGACCCAGGCTTATGAGTAGACTTGGGGGAGAGAAAGAGGGCGGGAAATCAGCTTTCCTCTGAGAATATTGTTTCCCCTGGCCTACACTTCTGCACAACACATTCAAGACTTTCAGCCACCATCACTTCCCTTTTAAGACATATTCCAATTTACTAGGAAAAGTGAAGATCTTAGCAAAGGTCTTTTATATCTTGTAAGTGCATTACACTTATGTGGCTTATGTGACATTTAGAACTTTACCCCAAGCGAAAATGATGCCAACAAAATTTAGATTCCAATCCTGTAGATGCTGATTGAATATCCACCATGCCTTTTATCTGCCAATATAAGTAATATTTCTTAAAAAAAATTCCATCATAAGGTAGGATTTTGAACAGTCTTTATTAAAATAGTTATAGTAAGACAACTTCTATTAAGAAGTATCACTGGAATTGTAGTTTTGTGAACACTCTGACAAGTCTTTGTCCACTCTCTTAGGTAGAAAATTCATTTGGAAAACAACTTAAGTGAGAAGTTACAATGATGTATAGATACCACAGTATTTTCCAATGCCTTTGTCACATTTTGCCTAGTTAATAATTATTTTTGGCTGGATTTTGTATGACGTGAATAGGGAAATGTGTTCATCTTGGAATTTCTTGCAAAATGTTGATAGTAATATACAGCTTACTCCTGAAAATCTTTACTATCACGGAGTGGCCTGGTAACATGTCTAAGGCAACCATCGGTACCTTTGCCTCATTTATCTTAAGAGCTACCAATTCTTCTGGATAAGAGGTCTTTCAGCCTTTATGACAGTTACTAATAAGTGCTAGCACTGGATAGAGGCCAAGTGAAAGACTTGCCTTTTTATTTTCCTTTGGTGGAGGCAGGAAGGGCAGGGAAGAGACTCTGGGGAATGAGCGGTTGTGCTCAGCTTATTAGTAATTTTTTCTTTCCATTCCCTTCCCCCTTTCTCTCTCTTTTTAATTTGGATTTTTGTTTGAGCTTTGGAAAAGGGTCTAAAATAGTATCAGATGGTACCTTCTGTTCTAGTAGACATTTGCTTGTTCATATGAACTAAAAAACATTTGCAGTATTTTTTGTTTTCCTTATAAAATTTTAGATACCTCATAATCAAATGAAATTTTAAAACTCAGAACATGTTG